>BGPR01014297.1:0-24119 GCA_013235015.1 Araneus ventricosus | reverse complement strand
TATTTATCTCACATGGATATTTTATTTATCTCACATGGATATTTTATCACTTTGATGAAGATTTTTCCGAAACAATAATCCTCCTACAACGAATATTGAGGTCAGGTAAAATCCCACAGCTTAAGGCCGCCATCTTACACGACCTTCCCCTATATGTTTTATTTATCTCACCTGTATATTTTATTTATCTCACATGGATACTTTATTTATCTCACATGGATATTTTATTTATCTCACATGGATATTTTATTTATCTCACATGGATATTTTATTTATCTCTCATTGCTGCCAAGTAATTATTAAGATGTCATGTATTTTGAGGCTGATGGTGTATAATTTTTCCCATTATTGATCACAACTTATGTTCTAAATTTATTTCTTCACACTTTTTTTTTATCAAACTACATTTAAATTATTTGTCGCACTGTTACTACAATTTTAAAAAATGAATTAATTTCGAACTATTTTGTGATCCTCATACAAACGCTCTTAGCTTGTGAACCACTCCTCAAGAAGTTAAATACAAAACATAAGTTTCACAATATTTCAGTCGGAATTTTCTGTGTTCATTCTTCAGGAAAGAATAATTTTACTTCTTAAAAGAAAGACTTTTACTTCTTCAAAATTTCGTATCCTGAATGAAAGAAAGAGAATAAAGTTTCTCATTGTAAGCTATTGAAAGGGTATGTCAACGGAAATCGAATAATACAATAGGAAAATATGAACCGAAAAAAGGATCCAAAATCCTATTTCCAATATTTATCGCGCCATTTTTCACTTTTTATGATGAGGATTATGAGTATCTGTCAGCATTTGTAATGTATCATCAGATTATTTGAGCCGTTGAGTTTTTGTACTTTTTTCAAAGGAATCGCTTACATTGGAACTGAATTTGCGATACTACTATATTGCCTTTGTATTTTGAAGACCAAAGGTCTATTACACCACATAGAAAACTTTTTATTAGTTCCGAATGATATATATTGTCAGCCTTGGTAACTTACTTTGAGAAATCGCAAGCAAATGTTTTATTTCTTCTTTTTAAATTATTTTACCCAATTTCTTATTATTTTAAACCAGAGGTGTTAAATTCGCGGCATACAATGTGTATCTTTGCGGCCTAACGTAATAACAGCATGAAACTAAATTTGTAATAAAAATTTCGTAATTTAATTTTTTAAATTCCTAATTATATATAAATTATAAATAACGAACGACAACAATTGCTGATGACTAGATGACTGATGATTATTAGTCGCGTTACATCGATTAAGATAATCGATATCGAATTCTTTTCAGATTTGAAGGCACTATTCAGTGAAGTTGGGAGGCCTGAATTTTACTAATATTTGCAAACTAGGTTTGAAAAGATTTGAAAATTGGCATATGAAATTATTTGCCTTTTCGGAAAAACTTACCAATGCGAACAATTAATTTCACTTTTGAAAGTAAATAAATCTCGTGTCAGATACAGATTTACTGATATTCATCTAAGTAGGCAGTCACTGCGAACGAGATATACCTCAAAGTAGAAAAGCTGGTAGCAGAGAAAGATGTCAACAACCAAGATTAAAACACTCATTTTATAGTTGTTGTTTCTTAGATACAATAAAGCAGGTTAATTTTTTCAAAATAAAACTGCATTTCTGTTAAAATTTAAGGGTTTATTTTTAATGCGGCTCACATAAATTAGACCCTTTATTTATTTGGCACACGATAAGATTTGAGTTTCACGACCCTGTTTTAAAATATTGATCTTCTGCAGTTTATATATTTAATTTTCCTTTCTTAATCCTACGAATTAAATGCATTAAAATGGGAATTTTTACTGCATTTTACGTTTTCAATTACTTTGTCTTCAGATTGTGAAAAGCTATTTAATCTTGAAAAGGATTATACTCAAAAATCTCAAAATTCTTTATAAACTTTGAAAATATGATTAATTCATGGTTAGCCCTTTCACTACCAATATTTTTTCTCAGAAAAATAAAATAATTACTTTAATACATTAATTACAATACAAATATCGAGAATAAGCTGAAAAAAATAATAAAATCACCAGAGGGTGGAAGGATCAGTGGGACATATGTATCCCGTTGGTATGCTTTAGTGGGACACATATCCCCGTGGTACACTGAATTGTCAGTGTTACTACGAAATGCCAGTGAGACATATACACTCATGTCCATAAATTAAGGATAATGAAGTTCAGGCAAAGAAAGAGACAAATTTGACTTATTTGTAAAGTCTATTTATTAAACAAAAGGTAACGAGCAAAACAGATGCTATATGTTTGACATAATTAATAAAAATTGCGATTTTTACTCCCTGGAGCAAATTTCAAAAAAGAACCTATTTACAAAAACAGTATAACATGGTTAGTATGATGGTTAACATGGAGTATGTCTCCAGGACGATGCAATACAGGCCTTACAACGCCTAGGCATGCTGAGTATCAAATTATCAATCTGATCTTGGGGAATATTACACCAGTCATCAAGCAATGCCCTCCGAAGTTCCGGTAGACAGGTGGAAGGAGGTTGACGGGCTGCAATTCGTCGGCCAAGCACATCCCACTCATGCTCTATTGGATTCAAGTCCGGTGAGTATGCTGGCCAATCCATACGGGTGATATCCTCCGATTGAAGGCATTCGTCTACAATGTTTGCACGGTGAGGACGGGCGTTGTCATCCATAAACAGAAATTCAGCACCCATGGCGCCCGAAACAAACGTACATGTTGTTCCAGAATGACATCCCGATAGATGTGGCCTGTCATCGTTACACTCTGAACATGCAGGTCAGTTCTGGAACCAAGAATAATTCCTCCCCAAACGAGCCATCCTGCACCACCGTAACGGTGTCGTTCAATGGTGTTCTCTTGGTGGTAACGGGTACCTGGCGCTCTCCATATGAAAGTTCGGCGAGAATCAGACTGCAAACTAAACCTGGACTCGTCGGAAAACATCACACAAGACCACTGTTGCGGTGTCCACAATGCATGCTCTCTACTCCAGGCTAATCGCAGGCGACAGTGAGTTGCGGTAAGTGGAATACATCTGACAGGCCTACGAGCATATAGACCAATGTGCCCTAAGCGTCCGTACACGGTCTGCCTTGAAACTGTCGTACCGGTAGCTGAAGAGAGCTGACGAGACAGGTCTGATGCTGTGCTCCGTCTGTTTCTTTTATCAGTAACTGCCAAATACCGGTCCTCATTCGGCATTGTAACTCGGGGGCGACCTGTGCTGTAACATCTACTCACATTACCGTCATCTTGGAATCGTTGCCAAAGCCTGGAGATGACACTCTGGGCGATTCCAAGTTCCTCGGATACTTCCAGCTGGGTACGTCCACATTCCAGTCGTCCGATAATTCTACCACGTAAAAAATCATCCAAATGCTTCCTTTGTGCCATAACTATGCGGTTATTGCACTGAAAGGCTTTTAAAGCGCTTGTGAACAATTTTACTTCTTTGCCACCATTCCTTATATACCCCTCTCTTACACTCTCGTCATTGTGACGTACTATCCGCGCCATCTGGTGGTTTCCTGTAATTTGCATATTCTTCTTCAAGATGTGTGTGATAATTCTGCAGGTGAAATTTTTATTTTAGAGTTCAATTTCTGTGTGATTCTGAATTATCCTTAATTTATGGACATGAGTGTATATCCCGTTGGTATGTTTCAGTGGGACACATATCCCAGTGGTAAACTGAATTGTTCATTTTGACTAAGAAATACCAGTGGGACATATGCGTGCCATTGGTATGTTTTACTGGGACATATATCCCATTGGTGCACTGAATTGTCAGTGTTACTACGAAATGCCAGTGGGACATATGTATGTCATTGGTATGTTTTACTGGGACACAAATCCCAGCTGTACACTGACTTGTCAGTGTTACTAAGAGATACCAGTGGGACATTTGCGTCCCGTTGGTATGTTTTAGTGGGACACATATCTCAGTTGTGCACTGAATTGTCAGTGTTACTAGGAAATACAGTGGGGCATGCACTCACATTAATGCAACGCATATTTATCCCATAGGGAAATTTGAAACTGCCTGCCGGCCATATATATCCAGGTGGTAGCGAAAGGGTTAAACGAAACTTTCATTTGCAATCATTACAGAAATTTAACACCGCATTTCATTCAAATCAGAATCACGTGATACATATCTGGTGCACCAAAATCGTTTAATTTTGAAATCTATTGCTCATCTAACAAAAGAAAAAAGACATGGCTTCTCACCACAGCTTAAGAAAACGGGTAGATAAATGCTACAAGTCTTTCGCAATTATGCTTATTTTTCGAATGTAGCATCATATAAATGAACTCAATTGACATTCTTGAGAATAATTGGTAGACCAAATGTCCAAGCAACAAATTACTTGCATTGCAATCGCGCATGCATAAACAAATTTTCTAAGTAATGTTCAGCAACGGATTCCGAGACTACCACTTTTGTACGATTTTACACCGGAAAGGGGTGTCAGGCAATGAGTCATATGAACACATTTACGGAGTTCTTTGTTCGGTCAGGCTCAGAAAAATGTAAACACCATCCTTCCATTCTTCACTTTCCCCCTATTTTGATGAAAATAACTCCTCCCGGGCTATGCGCAAAAGCGCGGAGGGTTTCAGAATCCGTTGCTAAACAGTATCACTGATCTTCAGTTTTCAGTCGGCTAAATGTATTGTCAGTTAGTACAAGTACTTACCTGATAATTGTCTTTTTGATGATCTACGGCACAGGTTCCCACCCTGTTGTACGCGTACCCCTGGGGATACGCGAAGGACCATTCCGGGGTATACGAACTCAAAGTCGGTAATTTCAGATTCAAAAAAGCATAAGGGACGAAAAAGACGAGCACAATTTTTGAGATACTTCACAGTTTTTTTTTTATCTGAGAACGAGCTAAAATTATCAAAGCAATTAAAAACTAGTATAATATCAGATTTAAAAGGGCTAAAGTTGCCATTCAGACAATATTATCCGAAGCGCAGTGATGCAGATATGTGGATTTTAAACGACGAACTTCCATTCAACGAAGCCGAAGATTAAGATTTTTCAAGAAGCCGAAATACTTGTATTAATAGTTCCTGAAAAAGAAAAATTATATGAACTTTCGACTCGTGTTTCTTTAAAATCTGAATTTTAAAAAAATCAAATTGATTTTTGTTAGCAGTGAAAGAAGAGTGTCAAGAACTCTATAATAAATCAATAGAATATTTAATACAGCGATTCTGAACCTGTGGGTCGTCTCCCCAGGGGGCGTGATAACACTATATGGGGGCGCGCTCGAAAAGAAAATATTGTTAAAAAATTGACTAATTTATTGAAAGAATTTACTTATTATTGGTAATTTGTAAGGTGGGTTATTAAGGTCGTAGTGTAGATTTAGAGTGGAAATACCAAAAATACATACATTTTTATTATGTATATTGTTATTGCATGAGAGGGTGCGCAATGAAAATTAGGATTCAAAATTGGGTCGCTAATCCTGAAAGGTTGAGTAACACTGATTCAATACCTTTCACGAACGCAGAACCTGTGGAAAGTATTCCAATAAGTATACTAACAACACTCGTCCAATGAGTATATTAATAACAAAAGTCGCAATAACCTCAACAATAAATCGCAATAAATTCAACTCTATGAGACAAGCTACATTGAAGCATTGAAGTTTTATTCCATTTGAATAGTTGCTTATTACGAAGTGTTATTTTTAGCTATCCTTTTAAGCTCCATGAGATAAGCTCAATTTGCTCTTATTTATTTACAACCCGCCCCGGCCCAGCCTACCCAAGAGGGTGTAAGGCCTTCCACAGGAGACAAGCTCAACGATCGCATTGAAGTTTTATTCCATTTGAATAGTTGATTATTACGAATTGTTATTTTTAGCTATCCTTTTAAGCTCCATGAGACCAGCTCAATGATCGTATTGAAGTTTTTTTCCATTTCAATATTTGCTTATTACGAAGTGTTATTTTTAGCTATTATGAGACAAGCTCAATGATCCCATTGAAGTTTTATTCCATTTGAATAGTTGATTATTGCGAAGTATTATTTTTAGCTATTATGAGACAAGCTCAATGATCGCATTGAAGTTTTCTTCCATTTCAATAGCTGATTATTACGAAGTGTTATTTTTAGCTATCCTTTTAAGCTCCATGAGACAAGCTCAATGATCGCATTAAAGTTTTCTTCCATTTGAATAGTTAATTATTACAAAGTGTTATTTTTAAATTTATTTTTAAGTTAATACGAAATTATTACAATACTGGTTTCATTTGTTTTGGCGTTGAACTAAGACTATATGAATTATACTGTACTGTTGTAAAAATAGAATAAAACATAAAATCGAAAATAAATCCTGCAAATGCTATTAATTCGAATCATTTGACCCTTAAGCTAAAAGCTTCTTTACATAGACGGATGGTTGGAGGGAGTGGGTGGGGTGGATGTGATAGTAGGGGGTACGCGAAAATAAAAAGACTACTTAAGGGTTACTCTAGAGAAAAAAGGTTGGGCACCTCTGATGTACCGGGATGACATATCTTTCAGAAATGCATTAGAGGCTTGCATACTTCTCAAAGGCGCATTTCCAATTATAACATAAGATGAAATATAGATAGCAGTTTTTACAGATATTAGTTACTCGTTTGCCGTTTCTATTTGGTTAAAAATAATGTTTTGAATATTTTCATAATTTTTTTTTCTATTTAGCTTTAATACTGTTATTGTGCAATATCATTTTTTTATCATTTATGCCTGACATTTCAGAATCAGAATCAATTTCTGTTGTCATGAAAGGCCTAAAATTGTTTCTATACTCCAAATCAATTTTAAAGAAGGTATTGAACCCGGAAGGACGCGCTCTACGAATAGTAACGCGAAGACGCGCAAGGGGGTGTGCGACACCCCAATTCGTTATTTCGCTATTTAAGCAAAACTAGTAATATTTTTAAGCTATATCTGTTCCAAATAATTCATTAAAACAGTACTAGTTATACAAGAACAAATTTTTAGACGAAAAATGTAGTAAATAATGCATTATAATATTCAGCGCATTACCAACACATAAGAAAATAATATTTCTTACATACATGTGTTCAACATTTTTTATAGTAAATAATCATCAATATAATAATCGTTATAAAATTTTATGGAGAAATACTGTTTCTAATTTTCTTAGATATACAGGATTTTAATTTTTAGAAATTCTAATAAGAATTCTGATGGGCTTATCTTTAGATTCAATAAATTTAGGGCGTAATAAGCTTTCATTTTTCATAATAGTTTCTACAATTTTGACCTTTTCCTTCAATAGATTTTTTGTGAAATTGGATGGGGCATATATCAGCTGACTACAGTTGTATCGCGGCCAGAATAATATAACTTTTCCATCAATCTCTTGATATTTCCACTTACGCTACAATCCAGTTTAAAAGTCTTGACCCCAAAAAAACCCCACTTTAGAAATATAAAATGCTCTTGAATTCACTTGTATCCTCACTAAAATTTAAATAACGAGACAGTAATATTTTCCTGTCCCTAATAAGATCACTCAATTGAACAAAGAAAACTGTCGCGCAAGGGTGTGTTCCCAATAAAAAAATAAAAGAATTCTTCTTGAAACACGTTCCGTCTGTTAAATGTGACCTTAAAGGGAGATAGCATGAACTTAACTCATTTCAACTAAAGAGAAGTCAATATTTTTCACATTTTACACAGTGTGCAACCCCTTGCGCGTCCTCGCGGATTAAAAAAGTTATAATATATCTGTGACGCATGCCAGCGTGTAGAACTTACCCATAACCTACACATATAACTGGAATGAACTCATCCATGTGTATACGTTTTCTGTAATAGAAATCCGTAGTATTTGCAGAAGTAAAATCTCCAATTGAAACAATTCCCGAATTTTAACGTTTTATTTTCCGGTTGTTTTAAGATTAAATGTTTCCATGCTACTTTGAATCTTCACATTCGGTTTAAATCCTTTGCTATACATTGTAAGTTATATTATATAAAAAGCTTATTTTAAGAGGTAGCTGATGATTAATTTCAGTTCCTATACTGGAATGAAATACATAAAACAATACACTAAGTTCAGAAAAAAAACATGGAACTAAAAGTTAAAGCCAAGTTTTTATGAAACAATATTTGTTCTGATGTAAGTTTTTTCCAAAAATGTTATTTATATGAAAACCAAGAGTTTTCAGATTTGCTACTTCAATGCTTTTATCGAAATAATTTTAATAAAAATATGCCCTCAAAGAGGGCTTAATTTGCTTAATATCGTTACAGAAAATGTACAATGTAATAAATTGTTCTTCATAAGTACTACATAATGCAACAAAAATCAGTTTTAGTTGTTCTTATTTATTTCAATTAGAAGGACGAAAAGAATGTCAAACTGGAAAATGTGCCAAAAGGAAAGAAGATGTAATTTGGGATAAAAGGCAGCATCTACATATTTATTCTTGTAGAAACGAATTATTATTATCTGCTGAATTATTATTATAATTATCTGCATTTTTGTTCTTATAAAACTAAATAAAAATGCTTTAAATTGCTATGGTTTCCTACAAAAAATATAATTTTTTATCAATGTTACGGATGGTAAAATAATTTAATTGCCAGTTATTAAACTAACGTAAATTTGCTATTCTGATAGTTTATTATTTTCGTACATGATCGGCCCTTCTTTGTGAATACAATTTAGTGTTTTTAGTGTACTCGTAATGGGGAAAAATACGTAAGATCATTTTCACTGAAGCTTTAAAAGTCACGCCTTATTAAAAAATTTACATTTTTTCCCTAAAGATGCTTAAAACTACTTAATGTATATTATAAAGCTTCTGTTTTCATTTTACTATTTAATTCAGTTTTTCAAAATTAAGGTGACAAGTGACCTTTAAAATTATTTTTTTTATATTTCAACTAATCAATTTGAAATTTTGCAAGTATTAATAGGACTATATGAGACAAAATACAGAATTTCACTGCGATACATTTATTTATTTCTGAGTTATGGATATAAATGTAATTTTTAATAACAATTAATGGCTTTTGTGATAAATGTTCCAGGTACTTCGATTTTTGTTCAAATTTCATGACATTTAAAATAACTATAAAAACATATATGGAGAAGAAATTTTGGTATTCATATAAAAGTTATTTTGTTATTAAATAGTAAATATTTTCCTACATATCATATATTGGGCATATTTTTTCCCCAAATCAATGGTTTCGTGTTATTATGTGTGTTCTTTTTGAAATTCCTTTCTGAAGCATAACAATTGATTCCATTTTAATTTTAAATGGGTTAGAGTAAATAATAAAAAAATTAGAGTAATTTTGGAGCGCCTGGAATATTTATCATATAGGCCATTAATTGTTATTAAAAATTACATTTATACCCATTATTCATAAATAAATATATATATTGCAGTGAAGTTTTATGTGTCTTATATTGCGCCCTTATTAATGCCTGCAAAATTTCAAATTTATTAGTTCAAAATTTTAAAAAAAATGATTTTGAAGATCCATGATCGCCTTAAATGTAAATTTAAAAAAATTACAATAAATTCTTACATGAAAGAAAATTGAATTTCTCTTTCTATGTTAACTTAAATTAATACTCAAAAACATTCTGAAAATTTAAATTAGATGTAAGGAATTTAAAAAAATAATTGCTTCAAAAATTGAATCTTTCCTGTAACATGGAGTTTAAAATAACATTACCTGCAATTTTACTTTAGGAAGGAATTACTTAAAGGTCTTTATTTAGGAGATGCATCTTTGGAATGTTGATATTTAACGAAAATGATCAGTCGCTATACTCGTTAATAAATCATCTTATATCAAAGTCCTTTTGATAATTTAGTTGGGAAGACCCCAATCGAGTGTTTGTGTGGAAACATACATTATTCTATTCATGAAATTCTGTGCTTAAATTTTAATTAATAATATCATTAAACTATTAATCTTTGCCGGAACGCTCTTCTTAAAATATTTATATATTAAATATTAGGATAATTCTAGAATTCATTTAATATCCTGCATAAATTAACGATTCGAGAAACTGTTGAATTTCACGTTTTAGCAAGCGCTGCTGTAGGTAATGTTCGTGGAACAAAGAAGGCAATCTTATCTTGCCTTCTAGAAACATTAGAAGGTATAGTATCGGATATTTTGATGATTTCTTGAACAAATATTGCCGTCTGAACCTTGATATACACTTTAGTAGTTTATTATTGAAAATGTGATTTTTTTCTCCTATTTTGGTTGAATGCAGAGTCTCATGTGTTGTTATAAAACGCAAATATATACCTTTAATTTTTAAATATATTTTGAAATTAATTTTTGCTCCAGTTTCAACAGATGGTTAAATTTTAATTTTAATTTTCCAGAAAAACAAACAAAATTCTATCAAAAAATATAAATAAAAAATTTGATATACGTCCCGATTTAAACAAACACGAGGAATACTTTTGGACGGACGTAGCAACTTTAAACATAGTCAGATAACGTTTCAAAAAATTTCTATTCATGAAATTCTGTGCTAAATTTTTAAGTACAGTACCTGAGCCTAGAATTATCTCTTCAAACAAAAAAATCCAAAAGAACTTTGTGGATTTTCTTTGGTGTAAATGATCCAGGAAGGCAGATTCAACGGGGTACGATTTTCATATAAACTGTGAATTTCGGTAAAATTTTGTCGAAGTGTAGATTTAACCACCAGCGATTCAAATTAACAAGACAAATGGACGACAAACAATGACTACATCGCATTTTTTATTTCAAAGAAAAAATATGTTAGCGACTATAGCACTCTAATAGGAATAAAGTAGTTTATTTTAGTGATTTTAACATTTTGAAAAAAAAAACATCTAGATATTAATACTCATACAAACAAAAATCTAATTTAATATTTATTTTTATTATATTACAATAAAAAATATGCTTCTTGTGTATTTTTTTCCTTGCTTAAAAGAACAAAATGCAATTCCACGAATTTAACGATTTTGTTTTTATGATTTTAATACAGATAGGAGAATTTTAAGAGTAAGCAATTGAAATTACTTTTAAACTCAAAATGTATGAATATACTTTTAAAAATATTACCATTCAGCATTTTTATTGATTATTTGCACAAATGAAAAAAATGCAGCAGCTCAACACTTAACTGCGGTTACGGAAGTATCTCTTATTTAATCTGATGGGTAAAGGGTAAATACTTAATTTTAAATTTTTTTCAAATTTTATTTTATCCATAAAAACATTACATCCAAAAATGTTTTGTATTACAATTCCCTTGTATTAACTTTTAAAAGGTATTTGAAATATATTTATTCAACACGAATATGTCCCTTCATATTTTAAACTCCATTACTTATACTTCCATTTGTCTGTCTATGTGTGTATTTATAAAAAAATAAAATTAAAATAATTTTAATTCACTTTTTAAAGGTTTCATTAATATTAAAAGATCAACGAAACTCTGGTTTAAAGTCAAAAACGTTTTGAGAAGTCTCTTTGCGGCTTTAATTTAATATTAATGCGTAGAAATTAATTTAAATATTATTTTAAGGGGATCGGTAAGTAATGTCATATATATTTTTGGTCAAATTGAAGAAGTTGTTTTTGTAATATATTTTTATTTTAAGTTTTAATGTTGTAATCACGCTCATTATTAATGATCTTTTACCACCTAGTGGACAAATTTTCAACTTCCGATCTGTAGAACAAAAATTATCACTACAGAGCTACAGTTGATTAAGCGTTGCTTTTTGATCCACCTTAGCACACACCGTCTCTTTTGTAAAATATAATTACGCTATTATATGCAAAAAACTATGTATAAGAAAATTATGAAAATATATAAATAAGTTTTAGAAATATTAAATGAATGTGCACCACTGAATAGCGACAATAATATGCACGCATCGTGCAGTTCAAATTGAAGTATATAAATCATAATAGAGTTATAAACTCTTGAACAATAAATGATCAAATTTAATACGACATCATAGGGCATAGAATGAAGCGAAATGAATGACTAGGTGCGAGAAAATCATTTAGGTAATTATAAGTTCTATATCTATTTTATTTGAACTGAAATTTCTATCAACTTGCATTTTCGCAATTTGATATAAATCTGCAATTCAGATAATAAATCCATATTTCGAAAAAAAATCCATCCATAATGCATATTATCATCCATCTATCTCATTGCGTTCTTGAGTTATACACAACCACGGAAAGACAAATTTCAATGGATCGGTTCAGCCCAAAATTTTACACAATGACGGAAAGACAAATTTCTATACAATTGTTTAACCCCAAATTTAACAGATTCGAATATTAGATTCGATACCAATTTTCATTCTTCTAGCGCAGGTGTTCCCAACCTGTTTTCTTTCGCGTACCCCTTGCTTATTCTTTGTGTGTGTGTGTGTGCGTGCGCGCGTGCGTGCGTATTTTCGCGTACCCTCTAATATCATACCCAACTTAACCCCCCGCCCCCAAAACATCCGATTATGCAAAGAAGTTATCAATATTGTTGAGGTTAGCTTAAAAGTGAAGTGGCTCGAATTAATAAGATTTGCAGAACTTAATTTTGATTTTACATTTTATTCAATTTTTAGAACAGTTCAACGCCAAAGCAAATGAAATCAGTATTACTACTATTTCGTTTTAACCAATAAGGATAGATAAAATTTACACTTCGTATATTAATAAACTATTCAAGTGATATAGTTATTAAATAGCAAGTATTCTCTTGGAGAAACAAAATTCTCTAACTCTTTTAATCCTTTATGTTTTCTTCCTTCCTCCATTAATGACTTTGATTTCACTTACCCCCTAAATGGACCTTCACGTACCCCCAGGGGTACGCGTACCACAGGTTGGTAACATCTATTCTAGCCCATTCGACTTTTGAATTATAATATTTGAATAAATAATTACAAGAATTTTTTTGTCTGACTCATAGAGATCTAAAACTCGGAGATTCATCAAACTATTGAGGTCGAAATTTTCGACAATTGCAATGTCTCTTTGTATACTTCATATCGAAGAAAGAGAAAAAAAACGGGCTCCATAATTTGTTTTCTTAGTTAAGTTTTAAAATAAGCATGAGATTCCAAAATCTTTTATTTAAAATTTATGTAATACCAGCATTTCTTTTAGAAGTTATGCAAAGTTATAGAAAAGTGAATCTACAATGAAATGCAATATTGAAAAATAAAAGTATGTTGAAATCAAATTTTCTAAAGGTAGACATTTCTTTCACTTTTCAACTTTCAAGAAATTGTCTTTTGTTCTTAAAATTCATTAAAATTTTCCTATATCTATTATCAAACACTCCTACAATTGAACTCTGATGCAAAGTGGAGTTTAGTTGTTCACTCATAAATTTTCCAAATAATCCTTTAATTAATATTTACATAAATTATTAACAGGATTACAAGAATTAGCTAAGTCAAACTTTATTAAGTTTATTAATAATTCATGCTTCAGGAGACTTAAAATGTTTGAACGGCCAATTTTGCAAGTGAATTAATCTACTTAAAATATTTTATAGCGTTTCTAAAATGAGTGACTATAATTAAACGTGTTACACTTCACTCTTCTTTGACATGGGCTCAAAGTTCCATAGAGCAGACGACAATTATTAATTTCGGTATAAGTATTCCCTGGTTGATTTTAAAACAAGTTATATTTTCAATTGAATGTTCAATTAAATTAATTAGATACATATGGAAATGAGAGATAAATATTGAAACAAAAATTTGTGAAGATAATTCAAATAATTAGCCTTTTCATATTTATAGAATTAATGTTTTCATAGCATACTATTACTATTATTGAATTAAGTGTTTGCTAATATTTATAATGCTCCTTTGAAACTACACTTTGATTGAATTTGTGGTCTAAATTCAATTTCCAACAAAAATTTGTGAAGATAATTCAAATAATTAGCCTTTTTATATTTATAGAAATAATGTTTTCATAGCATACTATTACAATTATTGAATTAAATGTTTGCTAATATTTCTAATGCTATTTTGAAACTAAACTTTGATTGAATTTGTGTTAAATTCAATTTCCAACAAAAAATTGTGAA
Source organism: Araneus ventricosus (assembly GCA_013235015.1). Taxonomy (NCBI): domain Eukaryota; kingdom Metazoa; phylum Arthropoda; class Arachnida; order Araneae; family Araneidae; genus Araneus; species Araneus ventricosus. The sequence continues at coordinate 9,974 of BGPR01014297.1, read as the reverse complement.
GAGAATTCAAATAATTAGCCTTTTATAATAGAATTAATGTTTAGCAGTATTGCGTATTTATTGAATAAGTGTTTTCTATATTATAATGCACCTTTGAAACTACACTTTGATTGAATTTGTGTTTAAAATTCCATCCAACAAAAATTTGTGAAAAGAATTTAATAATTAGCCTTTTTATATTTATAGAATTAATGTTTTCATAGCATACTATTACAATTATTGAATTAAGTGTTTGCTAATATTTATAATGCTATTTTGAAACTAAACTTTGATTGAATTTGTGTTTTAAATTAAATTCTCACAACAAAAATTGGAGAGATTCAAAATTAGCCTTTTATATTTATAGAATTAATGTTTTCATAGCATACTGTTACTATTATTGAATTAAGTGTTTGCTGATATTTATAATGCTACTTTGAAACTACACTTTGATTGAATTTGTGTTTTAAATTCAATTTTCGAAAATAATTCCTTCTGACTTACTACGGTCACCCCATCGGGGGTGGGGCACAGCGAGTTCACTGATGAGAGGCTGCGGTATAAGTAACTCCCGCCAACCCGATGGTACAAAAATGGTGGTGTGGCTCTTTGGGCCCATCTCGAAGGCAGGTCGTACCTCGGTAAAGCGGGGGGGGGGGGTTGTTGCATGAGTTGCTGGAATAATGCCGGAAACTCAGTGCTTGACTATTCTGCCGCGGCGGCCTGTCTTTCATGTGTTACCCGGATGCTACAGCAGGGCATGGTGATGTTCCTTGTGGCTAATGTTACGGTCAACGTGGTAAATCGGTTATTATATATAATCACTACGATAATTATATAAAATAGATGGATTATTTATGTGGTTATTATATATAATTACAGGTTATTTTGTAAAATTACCGCGATGATTATATATAATATCCGGTTACTCTTGGTGACCGTAACATAAATATTTTGCCTCCATTCCAATGACGGGACGTATCTCCTCCGGAAGGGGTTGGACGAGGTCATTTACGGCCATTAGGAACACCGCCCTCAATTCTCGATTTAATGTTGCGACGACTATCACTCAGATCAAATTTTGGACTTGATTGAAGTGTTCCGGTTTCAGGAATTTTTTATTATTATTATTTTCTTCAACTTGGTGTCATTCGATTACTCGGTTAACTGTTCTCGAGTTTTCGACGGTTTTAGGAATTGTTTCGGTTTCTTTTGAATTATTATCTTGTCCATTGTAAAGTTTTTAGATCTGTGGTGTGCTTCTGTGCAATTTTTGCAATGCGTATTGTCTCTCGATTTTTGTTTGTATCTGTTTGGTTTTAAAATGCTATTGTTTTTAATTTGGTTATCATTTGTATGTGTTTTCTGTTTTTAATGTTTAGTTTTTGATCTTAATCTTTTTATGTTTTGTGCTTTTATTGTAAAGCTTTTTGTGTTTTGTGTTTTTAATGTTTAGCTTTTTGTGTTTTGCATTTTGTATTTCTCCTTCTTATCTTTTTGTGCTTTGTGTGTTTGCTCTTTACCTTTTTTAATGCACTGTTGCCAGTGATGATTTTTAAATTGTTCTGCTCACCCCTTGGGGTTCTTTGTAAACTCTTTTTAATGTAGTTCATTTCTTTTGTTTTATGTTTCCCCTCCGGCCTATGGAAGGCCTTACACCCTCCTGGGTAGGCTGGACCGGAGCGGGTTGTAAATAAATAAAATAAATATCACTCAGATCAACCGGAATTCTTTGGGAGGGAGGGGGGGTCACTTTTGGTTAATGATTTAAAAATTATATCTCAAGGCTAAATATCTGCTGGTACAAAATTAGTAACTCTCTTAAAGAAAGGGAAATATTGTAAATTAAAGCAAACATTAGAAAATTCTCCAATTCGTAGCAGATAGCAACTAGGTGCGTATTTAAACACAATTTTGTGGATATTAAAAAATTTCTTTACAATAAACCTGGCGATTATAAATTTAGAATATACTATATTTATATAAAATTATATACAAGTAATCAAAGAATCAATGAATACAAACAGGGATTAACCTGATTACCGTATATTTCTATTTTCTTTCAAGCCAATTAAAATAATTGAATTAATTAGAATTTCTTCTCCCAGATTGATCGAAAAACATCATCCGAAAGCAAAGGAAAATTAAGCCATTTTTAAAGGAGTCGTTTTCTACTTTTTATATAAAGAAGGAAAAAGAATCTTTTTTAAACGAATAAAATAACTAAGCACGCATGAAGAGAGTGCATTCTTAAATTTCAGGCCAGTTCATTAGCGGATTGAGGACACCCCCTTGAAACAAGAAACCGAAGCCTGAATAAATTAGAGAGTTGACTAATGAACTTTCCATTAACCATGTGGGTAAGGGTCGGTGACTTCAGTATGTAAAACAACTTGTAGATCGTCTGGAATCCTAATTAGTTTCTCTGTTTCAAAGAATTTGCAACGTGGAGTCATGTATCGAGTTTTAATGATACTCATATTTCATGAATTAACCAACTGAAACACCAAATTGTGAAAATTCGTCTTTGAAAATAAGATGGCTTGTATAATCCTTTACTGATTTTTTTCCAGAAATACACTGGTGGTCAAAATTGTGGACACATTATGAAACTTCTAAATATTTTGACATTGCAAGCTTGTAAGAAATTAAAATAATTATTGTCAGTATTGTCAATAATTACTGATATTTTTCGAGAAACTTCAATGCTGAATTGAAAGATAATTATAGAATTTCAATACTAGATGTATAAAAATTTAAAACCCTTAACGATATCATAATGTTAAATCAATTTATGAAATATGAATAACATTGTTAAATCAGTACTTAGCTGGATAGCCTTTGTTCTTTAGAACAGGAATACAGCGACATCTCAATTGTCTAAAAATAATCTAAAGTCTCTCTTCTTTTGTTATTATATGATGTGAACAAGAAGTTATGGCCTATATTGTATTTCTTGATTAGTATTTCATTTGTAAAAGATTTTTCAATCTATTCCAAATATTCATGTTTTGTTCTTGTTTCTGGTCATTTCTTCTGTGTTAACCCTACATTAGGCGCGTTTATTTTATGCCGAATATTTTGCCTTCGTTAGGTGAGGCGATTTCGCAGATTGTATGTTCCTTTTTCATATGCAATGTCTTCTATCTTCTTTGCATTATCTAAAATATAGTAAAATATTTGTTTTGTGCATATTTTTTATTTGAAAAATGATATAAAATTATCTCGTTAATTCTTTTGGCAAATAGATCTCATCTCACGGATTGTCCTTTTAAAGATCATTGTGAATTTAGAAAAATAAGTATAGCATTAACTGCGCCGATTTTAGACAATCCTTTAAGGATTCTAAGGAAACTTTACTCGTCACGTCCATTGTATGTATGTAGATAGGTATTAAAATACTTTGTGTCAAAAAATATAATTCTATGCGACTTACAATATGTAATTTAGTAACCTCGAAATGATGTAATACGAATGAGATCACAGAAAGTCCATTACACTATGTTTACATTTTATAATAACTTGATAACTGTTATAAGCAATCACAGGGAGCTTACTTATAATTTCCAAAAATCAATGAGTTGATTAATAATCCCTAAAATCATGAAAAAAATAATTTTTTTAAAAATTATTTCTAAAAACCACGTATTTGCGTTCACTTATTTGAGGTAGACACCCCACTATATCAGGACAATAGCAGGCACCTTAACATTTTTCTCGATATAATCAAGATATTGATATTTTATTATCTTGTCCGAAACATCAGGATCGCGTAATACGCAATCCTATTTCTTTTTGAGTGTCCTGTCTTTTATTTTATTTATTTTTCACATTAATTTTAAATTTAGCTTTATATTATTAAAGAAATCACTTATTGCATAAAAAATTACGTCTCTTTCAGAGGAAAAAAAGTATTGAACGATTAAATATGACCAAAATCAACAATAATTCAAAAATGAAATATGTTGCAACCAACTTATTGTGTGTGGTTCCCAGAACAAAGTTTGTCATTCACTATGAAGCATTTTTATTTTTATTATTATTTAAGTTCAATAAAATTTGGTTATTTTAGATTAAAATAAAAATATATTTGGTCACAAAATTCTGCTATTTACAATGGATTCAGCATTACATTGGCATGAACATGCAGGAGCATTTACAATTAATGAAATATTTCATATTTGTCACATGCAGCTAAAGCTTAAAAAATTATAATAAAAATTTCAAAAAATGTACAGACTTTTGTTGTCACCTCTGAATGTAAAAGTCATACAAATCATTTCATTGTCAAGAATAAGTGGAAATTATAATGTTCCTCATGACACATGCTAACAGCTGTGGCGGTCTCATGATAATGTCATAAGTTCGAATCCGACTCCACTGAAGACTAGCCATGGTTGAGTTTCTGGTTAAATCTTTGATAAAATCTGTCGATGTGGTGATAGATCTGAAAAATACCGGTTCATTTATAAAAACAATTTGAATTATTCTTTATATTTATACTGTTATTAATCAAAAATGCTTTTATTCCTTTAAAATCAAGGCTATAGTTATTTTTAAATATTAAATGGCAGACTTTAGCACATAATACAATACACAAACTAATCAGATTTAACATTGTGGATTTCATTCAGCTGCAGAATTTCCCCATATTAACTTATTTTCATCATTCTTACTACTTTTAAAAAGTAACGATAGTTTTCGAATACTTATAAAACCTTAATAACATGTGATTATAAATATGCATTAGGAGATGCTTTTTATTCCATTTTTTATACTTTAAAAAGATTAGGCTTCAAAAACACAGTAAGTGCATGCAGATTTAATGAAAAACGTATTTAACCGATATAGAAAAAGCAGAGATAAAAAAAAAAGTTTAAAATCGAATTTTTAACACTTTAAAATCTCAAAGAGATAAATAGAAAAAGTAAAGACGGTAGTCGAGATTCTATCCTATTTCTTGAGTTTACTCCGATTCTTGTCAGACAACAGCAATTAAGAATCACTTAAGTGTATTATCTAATTTCTTATATCATCATTGATTGTGTTTCATTAAATATATCAAGCTTCATTAATTGAATAACCTTATATTTTATGCATCACTAATATAATAAGAATGTGCACGCTTTGATTTACTAATGAAATAAGTAGTTATATTAATTAGGGGTAACCTCAGATTCATGAGAGTGATGTGTAATTATTTGAGAGAGGATGGCGAAAGTATTAGTAGATATGATAATGAATGTAAATTTAACTCTCTATCGATACGGGACCGTCCCATACGTCCCTTCAAGCAAAAGACGATAGCCGTCCGTAACGTCCGAATGTCACTCTGAAATTTCACCCCCTTTCGTTAAGTGTGATTGATTTCAGAGGCGCGTGTTTTCTTCGTTAGAGTGACTCGCCCAGATGTGTTTGGGGAAGAGGGGAGTTTTCTTACAATTCGGTCAATACCAGTTGTCATTGTGGTTCTTGAGGGAGAAAGTGAATTTCTCTTATCTTTGATAAAGGGCTCGGACATTCGCGTATTTTGAGGTACCTTTATCTCAATGGCCTTAGGAATTAGAGTGTTAAAATGTAAATACATGCAAATTCGCAGTGTTTTTAACGCCATTTTTTGACGACGTTGGAACTATCACCGAAGTGGCTGCATATAATCCCCATTATTCATATCTCAGACTACAAATGGGGATTAAGGCATACCAAATTGATATACGTCAGAAACAAAGCAGTCGCAGAGCAAAATCATTATTGCCAACATTCCATTTTGGGCATCTGAACTACAATTAACACACTTTTCTAAATTATTTCCAGGGTAATGTGACTAAGATAAAAATTAAAACTTTCTACAAAAACTATAGAAATTCTCAACCTAAAACTTGTTTCAGATAAAATTGTAATTACGATATAAAGACAAAAAAAGCACCACTCAGTATCCCGAAAAAAAAGCATGACTCAGTATCTCGAAAAAAGAGCATGACTGAGTATCTCGGAAAAGGAAGCATGACTCAGTATCCCGAAAAAAATGTGTATAGTTTCCGTTGCAAAGAGTATTTGAGAAAAATGAATCGCAGAGGAAAGAGTAATCGAGTGTGACCAAGCGCATACTCAGAATCAACAACGTTTATATCTTAGGAACCTCAACAGTTATAATTAACAAAATTTAACAAAGATATTAACCATAAATTCATTAAATTAATTAGTCATAAATTAATTAAATTTAATTAAAACTCATTCAAGTTCTCATTCATTCCTTCCAATTTGAATATTTTTCTTTTACATTCTAAATTATATTTTATGTTTTTTTAATATTAATCGTTGTAATTTTCTGTTGATGCAATCACTTGATGCTGTTGCGTTGAGCACGCAGAAAGATGTATTGTTATCGTCATTGTTTAATTTTTTTGTTTCTTATCTATGCTCTTTCTTTTTTTACTTTTGTTTTATATTTATATTATTAGGAACCTCAATGTATTGCAAGGTTGTGTTGCCTATTTGATGCAGAAAGAATTTTTATTACAACTCATATTTAATACCCCAGGAAGAGTTGTTAATGATGAATAAGATTAAATACATACTAAGGCGCAGAAGCGTCATCACCATATATATATAATCGATGGCGTTAAATTTCCTGACACTTGCACAAATTACATGAACATTGCGATAAATGCTTATTTTGGTATTGTCTGAAACTGCTGTTTCCAAATATTAACTCTTTAAACCCGAGGAGACTCTTTTTTCTCTAGCTCCTTTAAAACTGGGACTTTTTGGGACGAAACGACATGAATTGGACTCTTCCAACTTGGGAGGTCATTTTCCCCACCACACCACCCATTGCTGTAATATTCCCTTAAGGCGCAGTGAAATGGCCTGTGGTTGACAAGGATAATTGGACCTCCCCTCCCTCAAAACAAATCAACCGCCTGAGACCGGCCCTCGGCGCTGTTAAGGGGAAATTTTTAGTCCGCCCTGGACCGCCTCGCTCGGTATGAAAGGGTTAATTGAGAAGGTTTAACTTGAGAATTTATATGGGCAACAGATTCAATAGTAAAGAGACATGAAATGTTTTCCAATTCAATGGGATTTCGGCCATTAAAATCATAACATTCGTCAGTACTGAAACGTGATATTTGGACAACAGCGATCTAACTGATTGCTCCAATACATCCATGAAAACTGTTAACAGTTCACACCAGCATTATTTACTTTTCCTATGCTGAACTGAAAGCTTTGGAAAGGCGTTTCCACTGACACACCTGAAGATTCTGCCGCGGACATTCCCATTGTTTTCTAGATAAACCAGGAATATTCCAGAAGGATATCCATGAATCGATGATGCCTGACATCTTAAAGATGATAGGCCTAATTTTAAATGCCCCTGCGTCCTCTGCGCATTACGGGAATGTACTTGGTTTTAATAAAATTGTTTTTTTCACTTACTAGTGTTCATGTTCCAGTTTCTCTGAAATTTCACACGAGACAATGATGTTCACGGTTTGACTTAGAGCCGTCTTCTCTCTTTTGAGTTTTCATAGATTTTATTTGAACACCTTGTACATAAATCAGCAGAAACACTTCGTTTCGCTCTATTCAGTTAAAGCGTATTTAATTCCTTACGTAACGAAAATGATCTCTGTAACTAATTGTGTAACATATTGTGACAAAATAGTCTTGTGGGTGTGCGTGAATGTAGTCCAATAAGCAGGATTAAAAAATAAAGCTCTTTATTTTACAAATATTCTAAGCAAAGAAACGTAGCACAAGTATTAAAGCAGTACTTCTAAATATTCACAACAGAGAATACCAATAAATCTCAAACGCAGCACTTTCAAAATAGCGGTCAATGTCTTTTCAGCTCACCAGCATTCCTGCTGATCAAAATCCAACTGACTCCCCTTGGCTTGAGAGTTTGCTTTTATGCTTTTATGCTTTGTCAACAAGAAGTGAGGTAATCACCAGAAAGTTCATGAAGTAGAAATAGGCTGACAGTTCAAGGCCTTTCTAGAAAATTCCTTTTGTCGCCAACTTTGTTACCAAGTCGCCAAATCTGTCGCCAAGGTGACCAAATTTGTCGCCAAGTTGCCAAATTTGTCGCCAAGATTAGCATCTCAGGGAAACAACTTTATAGCTTTGTAACAATATAATCCAAATATTCTTATGTGAGCTGTCTGCTTTCTGTGGATGCTATTTCCTTTGGAATATTAGAATAAATCCAATATAGATTTTATTAAAAGTATTTAATGAATGTTTAAAGTTTGTTAATTATCCAGAATTTGAAGAAGTTCGGTTCCTCTTCTTATAATATAGAGTTATTATAATTTTAGAAGAATGAGATCAATTCCTATTTTCCTATAGATAGCCTGTAATTAACACAGCTTAAAATTGCGCACATCGTACCAAAGTATTTTATATTAATTTCATATTCTTAAGGTTCGCAAAATATTTATATTCATTGCTTTGCGTATTTCAAACAATTGCGCACTACTGGAAGCTTATTGCGCATATTTATTAGGGATCTATATATTTATATAATTTAAGCTTGAATAGGCATTCCGAAAACTATAGCTCTAACATAAATATGTCTGCTGCGACTAGATAATTAAATATTTAGCCTGCAATAAAGCTCTTATAACTCAAACATGATGTTAAATATTATATTTGGACATTTGCCAGTGCCCGTAATGGAAAAATATTTTTATAAAGAAATATATAAGAAAATAATTTAATAAAAAATATAAAAATAATTTATATTATTTTCTGGTGCTTTATATAAAAATAATTTATATAACGCACCAGACATATCTGAATAGAATTGTCATTATAATATGACAAAATACTGCCCTAAACCATTGTAATGAGAGATTATGCTGTATAAAAACTCATTTTATTACTAACTATTTTAATTAATTTCTGTATTAAGTGACAAAAAAATCAACTTGGTATTTTTTTAAATCAAAATAATTGTTATTTATTTGAAACATTTGAATATTTTTTTCTATTTCGAGAGATAAATTTAGAATATTTTATATATCAAAAGAATAAAATCATCATATTTTGATTTGTCGAAATCTCTAAACACACTAATAAAACCGGGAATTTAGAAAAGAGACCGTAAAGTCGTTTTCCCTTTTCACCTCATTGAAAGATAGGGTCTGTGGTGACTGTCAAAGGAACAGGAAAATGCTTCCTTCTTTAATTACATATGAAGATGAGATGTGTGGGATGCTTCGAGTACCAGTGGTACTATATTTCATTGTCAATTAATTTAGAACATTTAGAATGGGGGAGAGTAAAATAGTTTGTTCCTCTCCATTAAATGATAGGCCTTAGTATACCTCAGACTCGGATTGAATTTTTATATTTCAAGCTCAGATCTCTCCAAAAAACGTTTCAAATTTTTTATACAGTAAAGGATGGAAGGCAAAACTAAAACAGTTGTTTCATTTATTTCAAGTTGGGGTTTCAAACCCGATTTTATATGCGAATTTGTATTGGATAAAAATAGTGAATATGTATAAGAAGATTTTATAATTCTGTTTTATATCATCATTCATTTATTCATTGTGTCTATATTGTAACTTACTGCATATCCATTTAAAAATATAGACTCAAATTTTGAATTTCTTTACTTCAGAATATTGATCTAGAGTTCTCAATTATCAAGCACAATTTTTTTATACAATAATGGCTGCAACGGCAATAACAAAAAGGCACTGTTTCTTCTGTCAAATCAGAATCTGTATACGAATTTCAGTTCCTTGCCATTTTATTTGTAGAAACAAATGCCGTCTCATTATTATAATTATTTGAAACACAAACATCATCCTTGAGGTTCATTCATATTTTTTACTAGAATTACTGCGTAAACGAATTCACTCAGTCATTCAAAGATCAGCCAATATTGGAGGATTTCGATCGTAATCAAACAAGGAGTGCCATATACGAGTGTCCTTGGAATAAGGAGTTTTCCTCATTGATCTATGAAGTGAAACGAG
>BGPR01014296.1:0-39579 GCA_013235015.1 Araneus ventricosus | reverse complement strand
ACAAAAAAGAAGCAGGTAATAAAAATTAATGCGACCGATTGAAGTACCCGGAAAAAAATCATTTGCTAATTTAAATTGGTAAGTTTCTGTGAAAAAAGCAGAATTTGAAAGAAGTTTTATCGGATTTTATTTTACAGAAATTGTAGCTAAACTGATCGGTAGCTTGAAAAGCTTATGGTAAATATTTTTCCTTTGTAATAAGTAAGCGCAATTTCTTTTTCAAGCATATTAAAATATCATTAATTTAAATATCATTAATAGCATTTTCCCAAAGTTTAAATTAAACTTCATTGCTTCAAGCAGAACATCACAGGACCAAGTACATGAGGAAAAAGGGAAAGAAAACGTAAAAAGTTTACAATGTTATTTACTTGAAAGTAAAAGACTTATGAGTATCAAAATATCCATTCCTTTTATTTATTTATTAATTTTTCCACATATAAATTTAATCGAAGTAGTCAATTTAACAAAGCAACTTATATTCTGACAAAATGAATTTAAGCCATCCGACATAAAATGATAATAAATAAGGTGAAAATTACCTCTTAAACTTTGAAAAAATTATAAGATGAATGACAAATATTAGTTCCTCCTTTGGTATATTTGGTGTCACGTGCAATGTAACATGTATATGGATTTCATCAGTGAAGGATAATGTTGCGACTATTTTTACTTTATTTATAAATATTGCAAATATTGGTTATGCGATTAGCTGACAAATGAAAAAAACATGTTACCAATTTATTGATTCGATACATTTTTATTGAATTAAATGAAGCAATGTAATGGAAAAAATTGGCAAAAATTATCAGAGGAGCAGCTTCTTAGACTTCTTCAATTAATTTAATTATAAAAAATACCAATATAAAGAAAATTCGCTTTAAGTGTTTGTTAACTGTATTTCGTTTATCTTTCAATCTAAAATTATTTGTTGTTGCGTTAATCTTTTGGCACATATGATAATCCAAGTTTAGTACTTTTGCAATTAAACCAAAAGGAAATAAGGCGTAACTGTTATATTTCTAGAAACATATCCATAATTATTTTGAAGAAAGTTATAATGATTTCGAGACTTTTATTGGTATTATAACATGTTAAATCTTTCGAAATCATAGCCTCATTAATAAATTTAAAATTAATCCGTTTGCAATTACTCTTTCGCTAAAATTTCACTCGAATTCTTATTAACACTCAAATTTTGGCTTAATAGAATAAAAGAATCAAAATATTTTCTTCAGAATTTGTATTTTTTTCACCGTTTAATATTAGAAAAATATTAGTTTTTCATGATAATAACACATAATTTATATTTTAAAAGGTTGCCTTTGTAAATTGTAAAAAGCGAAAAAAATACCTTTGGAAAGTCATAAAATTAATGAATATTCTATAAGTTTCAAGCTGGCGCGTTACGCTAAGCTGAAAAGAAAGTACACAAATTAAAGGGATTTTAAGACGGATCATAATAGTAATTTTTCAGAATTACTTTCCATTTTAAATTTTCGGAACTAATCTAAACCCCATCACATGAAACTAAATTAAAAAAATAACTAGATTAAAGAGAATTCCTTCTCTGAAGCTCATGTTTGGGGATTCAGCTTCTTTTTTTTCTTATTTTTCTTATTATTTCTTTTTTCACACTTCTTAGGAAACTTGAAAAATTAAAAAGAGCTGCGGCGATAATTTAAATATAAGGAGGTTGAGCTAAGAATAAGCTTCTTTTAAGAATGTGGATGAAATTAAAAACTTATATCCTTTTAGAACTAAGTCTAGAAGCCACCTGTGTCAATCACAAATACTGAGATAATTTAACCATGGAGGTGGAAAAATTACGTGATTTTAATTTACAAGCACTGATCCAAAGTTTAGAAGAGCGTATTTGTGTTAATTAAACTGAAATTAACAGAGAGAAGGAGCTTATAATATAACCAGGCACGTATTTTGAGACCGTAAAATATGATAAAAATATTTTGGAATGTCATGAAGTGAGTAAACATTCAAGCAGAAAGGATACCATATGCACTGAAAGGAAATTCACTAAATTAAAATGGCATCAAGGAGAAGTATAAAAAGAATATATTGAGCTCTAAACTCTAAAAACTCTGATTTAAAGTTAAAGAAATTGTGATGCTCATTCTTAGGGCCTTCTGCTAATGAAACTTTTTTCCTTAGCCAGAAGACCTGAAAAATTTGGATATTACAAATGATATTTGCATAGTAAAATTTATCTAAAAACACTCTTCTTTCAGTAAAATTGCCAAAATTAGACAGTTTGTTCTTTTAGAACATAAATAAAAAACCTATGTGTGTTACATAATTAATACACTGATCAAAATAAACATAGACTTAACGTTTATTTACAAGGGCCAATAAAAAATGTGGAAACACTGTGCTGTTTTATTACAGATCGGGTTAAATAAATATTTGCATTTAATTCAAATATTTTGAATCTATGAAACAATTCAATGGAATTGAACAAATTTCATATCTACAAATTTTCAAGCTTTTTAATTTAAAGTTTCCTATTCCATCTGTTTATTGAATTATTAAACTATTTCCGATAAGAACTCTAGTTTATTACTGGTCATCAATGCCAATAATAAGAATAAATCATTTCCAGTATTAGGGCATTCTACACAGTGATATTGGTAATGGATACTTTTAATGATTTATGGCCTAACAGTACTTAACACTTAGTGGCAAGTACGTTTATGTCTTCGTAATATGACCGTTGTTCATGACGGTATTGACAAAAATTCGAAGAACATACTTTCGAAGAACATACTTTCGAAGAACATAAGAACTTAATAAACATAATTAAAGCTAGCAAAGAGGACCGCGGTGGCCTAGGGGTAATATCTCGATTTCTGGGTCGGTGGGCTTCAGGTCTGGAACCTAGTTCTACTGAAGATCCACCGTGTATGGGGCCTATTGCACGCTAAATCTTACCCAGTGGCCAAATGTCCTCCCGCTAGTGTAGTGCAGAAATATTGATAGAGGGAGCCGGTTCAGGTGTCTTCCTAGTCATCTGACCGCGGTTCGAAATTACGAGGTCCGTTCCAAAATAGCCCTCGCGTTGCTTCGAAACGGGACGATAATATAATCAAAACTAAACCGACAGTAAAGAGTAGGTTGAAGTTTGAAGTCTAAGGCAGAAATTAGTTTTTAGTTATTAATTAATTAATTTTTTCCTCTTTACGGTTATTCTGTACTGAATCTCATATAATGATTAAAAATAAAATTGAAAAGTTGTTGGTAATTTAAATAGGGATATAAAGGGTTAAATTGCTTTCTTTCGTAGCATCAAATTACATCTGGCATCAAATGTTTGGAATACTGAGGGTGTTTTATGCTTTATACCACAAATTAAAATCATTAGAAAATTTAAGCCTTCCTTTTAGCTTAAAATAAGGGTCTTAATTTTATCCGCATATGTAAGTCCCAAGCTTAATCAATTCTTTTTTCAAGGGGAAAATATCATAATGAAAACAGTTATCCCTCTCTGAAAAATAAGCTTATTTCTCTATGTAATAAGCAGAGTTAATTTATTCATTTTTGAAACTTTTCTGAACTTGAGTGTTTTTTTTTTTCATAAAATGTGCTAGCCGTAACCATAAATCATTTACTGAAACTTTAACTGCAGTCTTGAAACTGGAAATTTATGGCCTTTTTTAGTGTGATTTTTTTGGTAATAAATATTTTTTATATCGTTGAGATCGTTCAGATATACCCATTTTAACATTTGTGAAAATATTTTTCCTGATATATGATTTTCATTTAGAAAGCTATATTTTGTCTTTATTTCAGTATCATATTTAAACAGCAGGCAACAACCGGTGCATTCTAATGTTTTTATTTTATGTATCATAGGTTTAGTTCTTTATTACATGCATTCTATTAAAATAACGAACTCAGCACTTAAATTATTCAAAAATGTACATTCTTGTGCACTCCACATTTTGTATATTTCTCTTGTTGCACTTAAAGTTTTAATGATAAAACTTGCATAAGAATAAAAAAAACAAGTATTTTATGCTTCGAAACCAAAATTTCAGAAGGTAATATAAATAAATTATTTTCTTTTTTTCAGTAATTCTGTAACAAAATCTTTCCAAAGAAAAATAAATAGCCCTTTTTAAGACGTAAATTTTCTATAGCTTACAAGGCGTTCTGTGTAACAATAACAATCAAGGTAGAGTATTGCCTCTTGAGATAAATTTAAGAGATTAAATGTCCAATAATTTATGAATAAGTAGGAGGAAATATAATGAAGTCAAACTCGTTCCCAAGATTTAAAGATAGAAAGATAGTTTAACACTGAATTGTCATTCAGAAATGTTCCATTTTTAAATTTTGCAGTTTCAACTGAAATGGATTTTAAACTTCAGCTGTGCATTTTCTCAAATTATTTATTAATAGAATTAATGTTAACTTAGATAGAATTGGTCATTTTTAGTAGTTGATAAGGAAAATTGAGGGGCAGTTAGATACAGAATATACGATACTCTATTAAAAAGCAAGCATTTATCTTCTTAATGATACCAATTTAATTGCCGAACAGTTTCTTCTTAAATTTTTATACAAATTCATTTAAATTATAATTCGTAATAATTTTGTTTCTGTTTCTGTTATCAAAAATTTCTGTTTTTGTAATCAAATTCAAACCAGATTTAGCGCTTCGTCACTCGTTTTCTCCCCTGTGAAAGTTATATAAGTATTGACTTCTTTTCACCTTAATAGAATTTTTCGTTAACCAAGCAGAATTTTTGCTTCGTCTCTTATTTGTTGCATGCACACATTTTAATAAGCACTCATACCAGTCACATTAAGTTTAATTACTCATTCTATGGAAACTTTCGTTTACATTTTGTATAAATATATAAATGATACTAATTAGTGTGTAAATTTATTCAAACTATACAAACTGACAAAATAAATTATTTTGTTACCAAAGTTCATTTATGCAAATAATTAAAAACTTTACCAAGTTCGTCAGTTGCTGGCACGTCAGGAAATTTATTTAATCAATAAGTTTTACAAAATTCTCATTAAACTGAAATTTCTCATAAAATTTGGTCTTAAATATTTATAATATTAGTACTGATTTCTGCATTTAACATCTCAGATAAATAATATTTTTATGCGTTTATTTACTTTTATTTGATGCGTTAGACAATAATTTTCATTTTTTACTTTAAAAATGCATTTCCTTTAAATTTATTATGTGAAAAGAACATATTTGTTCCATGAAATGCTTAATAATTAATGTAAAATGATATATCCGGAAAGAAAAAAGAAACTGTTCGAGTTATTAATTTATAAACAACATATTTTATTGATAAGTATTTAAATATGTATTTTCTTAGACCTGAATAATAAAATATTAAAATCTGGAACAAATTTCTGACTGATACAAAATAATGTTGCAAGGATTCAAAGAAGATAAGCTTCAATTAGATCAAGTATATCTTGAGAAATAATTCTTTAGTAATTTGCGCAATTTTATATATTTTACCTATAATTCTTTTCACTCGAAATGAAATCAATGTATTTGTTTTTGTACTATACATGTGCAGCGATTTTCACACTCAGAGTATTCTTGTGTTCGTAAAAGTAGCATTTTATTGACATAATTTTCAAGCAAAATAAAATAAACAAAGACACCGTAAGCTGCAGCAATCATATTTCGTAAATTATTTTGCAAATAGAAGGAAAGCCGGTAGTAGGAAAAGCAAATTTTGTCACAAATCACCTGAACGTAATGGGATCAATGCTTCCTTTCATTGTAGAGTGCGATATTGCAATTAAATCGCATCAATTATATTTCGTAAATTATTTGGCGGAAAGAAGGAAATCAGTTTTAGGTACAGCAAATGTTGTCACAAATCAAGTGGAATTAGTGGCTCAATTCTTCCTTTCATTATAGAATGTGTTTATTGCAAATAATAAAGTACCTATATAGTAACATTATGGTTTTAGTCTTTGCGTTTACTTAAAGTTCACATCTGAATTTTCAGATGGACAGCAAACATCCATCTAATAATTTCATATGGAATTCAACTTTTTCAATAATATTTTGTAACAAAATCTCTCTATTTAGTTCTCTTTCTCATAAATCTGCATTTTTTGGCACAAAAATGTTTTGGGGTATCTCATTTATTTCCAATATAAATTAAACACGCAATAGCATTTAACTTCATCCAGTTTTCCAAATAAATACAGCATGAAGCAAAATTCGGATATTTTTTCTTGCCTCCATTTTTCTTCTGCTAACAGGTCTTTGCAGTTCCTTGATTTAATTTTCTACAGAGAATGCTTTTGATCGTGAGCAATGAATCTTCTTTTTAAACTTCAATGTGTAGAAAAAAAGGGCATCTTTCTTTCTCGAGTAAAATAGACAGCCCTCCGGCAAATTCGGGTCAGCAGTGAATTATGTTCCGCATTTTGTGATTTTACTTTTTCTTCGCTTGTACCGTGACGTATCTTTCTTAAAGGCAGTCTTAATTAAAAAAAAAAGGCTTGCACCTAAAAATATTTTTCAACTAGTTCTCGTGAAAAATTACGAAGCAAGAAAAAATAATCCCCGCATCTATTTTCTCAAGTTGTTTTTCACTTGATCTGAAGGGAAAATACATTTTTGTGTGAGGAATAATATATACTGTTTCCAGATTCATTCTTTATGAATGGCCAGCTCTAGTAGTCTATTTATAAAAAGAAATGCTGGCAAGGAAATATTTGTAAACCATTGAGAAGTTTACTATTAATGAGTCAATAGAGGTTACTTTTCATTATTCAAAGAAAATAGTACTGATTTCCAAGATTAAATTTTTTCTGGATGTCTTGGTCAGACAATAAAAAAGGATTTTTCTTTTTCATAAATCTTAATCATATGGCATGCCTCATGAGAAACATATTTATATGTTTTAGATTAAAAAATTGTCTAATATAGTAATTAAATGTTAATAAGAACAGAAAGAAATTAAATGAGCTGATTCGATCAGTTTTGACAAATTTTTGAAATTTAGAAAATTTCGTTCTGTTTGTTTGCTAATGACTATTGAAGAATTTATTTTGGGAACTTACCTCATGTATTTCTGATATTCTACCTCGTGTAGGCAAGGAATTAATTGTTTGAGAATCTTCGAAGTACATTTTTAAACAAACAAATATATTCTTATTAGATAGTATTAACTTGTAGATTAGATAACTAGTATATTTCTTTTAAATGTATTTCACACGATATTTTATCTCACTTTTCTTCGCAGAAATAAAAAAAAAGAAGGAAATGGATGGCAAACCTCTGGATCTCAGCAGAAAATCTGTATCTTCAACTACAGAAACTCAACCTCTTTAATCAGAGAAAGAGCAAGAATCTGTGAAAGAAGAGACACACACGCACGGATGGACGGTCAGGACAAATCCAAGAGGGCGAGGACATCCTTGAAACAAACGGTGTGAAATCCTATCACGTATGCAAAGCAATTCATGTATCTGCAATTGTATCTCCGATTAAACTGTAAGAAATGTAAAAGAAAACTGAAATAGATGGACCTTCAAGCAGTTCAGGAGCTCAAAGACATGATGACCCGAAGCAATAATAAATCCTAACTGCGATGAAACTGAAAGTAGAGATTACACGAGTGCCAATTCTTCAGGATCTTTCTCCTCTTTTCTTCTTGGAATTCCTGAACAAAGAGACTCTTCTCTAAACAGAAAAGTATGAAATCAGACCATTCTCACAAAAGAAACAAAGAAAAATAAATTTTCCCATCTAGATATATGATTACGGCAAATCTTGATATGACCGAAAAAACAACTGTTGATACAGGATCTAAAAGACATAACTTCTTGACTTTTATATGATGAAAGATAAACCGACAATGTCTGCTGATCCTGACTACAGTGAGAAGGCTGGAAAAGAACAGAAATTCCACAAACCTTCAACAAGGGCTGATGCACGTTGCAGTTATGAATCTGCAGCAATTTAAGAACCCATCATGGATTTTAACAGAAATTAGCACATATTCTAGCGCACAATATAAGGCATTGATGTATAAGCATTCTGTAAGCCACTCGGGAGAGAGGCCTTATGCATGTCCATTCTACGTTAGGGCTTTCACTGAAAATTCGCGTATGAAAAGACATAAAGAGATTTATAAAAGGAAACCGAAAGAGAAAAATAAATAGCTAAAGTTATTCTTCTGAAACTTTTGGAATTTTAACTGCTTGCAACTAACTGTATGGATACGGGATCGTCCCAACCGTCCCTTCAAGCAAAAGGCAGTGGACGCCCGAAACGTCCGAATATCACTGTAAAGTTTCTACCCCCTTTCGTTAAGTGTGATTTTTTTCCCATCCGCAGCTCGCGCTTTCTTCGTTAGAGTGGCTGGCCCAGAAGGGTTTGGGGAATAGGGGAGGGTGTTCTTAGAATTCGGAGAGTGCCAGCTGCCATTGTGGTTTTTGAGAGGGAAGTGAATTTCCCTTATCTTTGAAAGAGAAACTCGGGCGTTCCCGTATTTTGTGGTCTTTCTGTTCCAATGGTCTTAGGAAACAGAGGGTTAATTCTCCATCATTTTCGTTATTGAACCTACCGTTTGCCAATAATCACTTTGAACTGCAGATCTTGTGCTATTTTTCCCTCAATGTTCATCAAATATTACACATCTGCACCTATGGGGGTACACAAACATGAAGAGGAAATTTTAAGCCAAGTTATATTTAACATATTTTATTAGATTATGACATGCAGACTTTCTCAAGACAGTATTTTTTTAACTGAACTGAAGTTTTGAAGTTACGTAACTGAATTCTCCGGAATTTTAAATTGCAGGAAATTCTCAGTCGCCTGTATTCTCGCATTTTTTTGGCTGAAATCTCTTTTAACTGTAGATCGTGTGCCGCTTTATTCTTTATTAAATGTTTTGAAATCTCACACACGGGCCACCCTTCGAAAAAAGTCAAGAAGAGGAAGAATGTCTAAAATTTCAGTTAAGCTGCATTATAAACTTCCTTCTTGATTTTGCGATGAGAAAATATGGTATCTCAATTCTAGCGAAGGTCTTAAAGTATATTGATAAGTCATCTTGGCAAACAACTCGCCTGTTTGTTTCCTTCAATGGAATGGCAATTGAACTTGTTACATACTTTTACTAATAATTTACTTTTTTATTTGCATTGCAATTTATTTGCAAAATACGTGAAAATTTTCATTAGCCAACTCTTGACAATTTAGAATTAATTTTTGTAGCATATTAGATCTTCTCATTTAAATAACGAAGGAAATAAAATTTTTATTAAATATTGACCATAAAAGTCCTTCTGGAATTTTATTGACGAATCTCTTATACTGAGGGGAAACATTGTTTAAAATTTAATATTACCTTCATTACCGAGATATATGCTGGTTTTTGACAAGGTAGTTAAATTTGATTCTTTAAATAATGTTTCGTTTTAGTCTTCATTTCATTTTAAGAGGGTAATTGAATTAATTCTACTGGCAGGTAAAATTTTTTGCAATTTATATAACCATGAAAATTAATAAATGAGATAAATTAATTTATTTAATTTTTCTATGTGAATATATGTCATTGCCAGGAATCTATTACTTCGACTTGTTCTGTGATTTTATGTAAATTTCATAATATTTATATAAAATAAGAATTTATTTGAAGACCAATTTAAGCATATTTCTACTGATGGCGGTTCAAATTAGGGAATACTAAAACATAAATATCTTTCCGTTGATTTCTTTTCTTATATGAGAGGAATATCATACATTATTATAGCTTATATATGAAAATTTTTTGGTACTTGCTTTTTAAAGTGGCCACCGAGCTTACTTAGCTACCTTTGGGTTTTGGCAAGTTCGTAAGTTCAGTGGTCTAGCGAAGCTACTATGTTCCGGCTCCCGCATCTAGAGAAGCCGTAGATTATTTTTTAAGTTAAAAAATCTTCCTTTTTGCCACTTAGCTTTATTCACAAAAAAAAGGAATATTTTTCAAAAATAAATTCAAACTTAAGAATAAAAGCAATACGCGAACAAAAAAGTGACATGACTACAGGATTGCACGTTTTTATAGGGCTGCAAACGTTTTCGGCAAGATTTTACCACCATCTTGGCGATATACCTCCGTTGCTTGGCGACTTATTCTCGGCACGTACCAAAGTTTTATCTAACTCTGTAAATATAAATGGAAATACTAATCTTTATTATTAAAAGCAAATTTAATGAATCAATAATTTTATAATTTTTAGGCGATAAAACTTATTTTTTTCTGTTCAAGAAATTGATTATATTTATTTGTAAATTTTTAGGTCTACTCTTTCCTTTGGAATATACGTGCCCAATCAATTCATGTATTGACTTAAGCTCCTTAAGAACTGGAAATATGAAGCGAATGACTGGTGGTTAAAGTGTTTTATACAAAAGGTCTCCAATATATATATTTAAAATATTTTACTTATCAGAATATTTTTTTATGTAAGTCATTGAAGTCATTTTTATGCATTTTAAAGAGTTTTACTTTTCTACCTGTTTAATTTATTTATTTATTTACATAATCTTGGTCTTGATTATTTTCTTGGTTTTTAAATCAGGTAACTATTGAATATCTCTTTATATATGTATATACTGTCTTGAAGTCTTTTACTATAATTAGCTAAATTTTTTTCCCCTCATGATTTTGAGTATAAAATTTCTTATAATTTCTGTTTGACTACTTCAATTTATGAAACATGAAGATTTTAATATTCACTTTTATATTTTTGATATTAAATTAAGAATATTTTTATCGTTTACAAAATTTTTGTACTTGAAATAAAATAAATAAAGAATGCTTTCTCAACTGTTTCCGAAATTTTATCTTCACTTTATCTAAATGAAATCTATCGAAATGAAAATCTGTCAATGAAATCTTCACTTTAGCCTAAACATATTCCATCAATTCATCACAAGAATATTTTTAAACATTCGATGGGTGCTGGTTTTCAGGAAGGTTAATTGATGTTTTCCTTTCTGACTGTAAAAGAATTAAAAAATATATAGTTTGGACACAGAAAGTTCTTAAAAATTCACTTTTGGTTCCTTGTACGAATAAATCTACTCTTCATCAAAACATTTCTATACTAGTAGTTCTGTGAACAGACTTGTGCAACCACTTGTGCAATAAATAAATAAATATCTGTTTTTTATCGCAATCTTTAAAGGTTCATCCATTTTTCTCAAATGCGAATTATCTACGTAAGTCTTTGCTTTTATTAGTAGTCACGTCATTACAATTAAAAGTCTCACCATTACAAAAATGACTCAAATGTTTTGATGGTGCCAAACTCGCCATTGCCTCGCCTAACATTCAACCAATATAAAAAGGACACTATCTTGAAACGGAATAAAAAATAGAAATCCCTTCATATATTTCGTTTTTAATGACTTCAAGGAGCATTGATGCCAATTCAAAGGACGCGTTACGTCGCGACTGAGCAACAAAGAGATTTACAGTCAAACAGAGGAATTGCCGAAGTGTGGAGTTGAAGCAGGGCCTTTCTTCGCTCGGTCTGTAAGACAGCCACTGGTTACTGTTTATCTGAAACATAATACACTTGTAAAAGCAAGTGTAAAAGAGTACAGGAAACACTGAACTCAATGACAGACATTTAAATAACGAATTCTGTTTTCCTTGAAAGTATTGTAGATTGTTTCATGAAAAGATGTGCAGGAAGTTCTTCGGGTTCGAAAAAGAATGAAGTAACTGATCTCATCTAATTTAGATAAGATGTTATCCTTTTGTAGATATTGATTTCCTTCTGATGTTTATTCATTAAATGAAGCTGCATGTAAGAAACATCTGGCATGTAACCAGTTAAATGTTTATGACGAGTATACTCGTCATGAAAAAAGTACACAAAGTGTTATGAGGAATATATTCGTCATGAATAAACAGCACTGGCAATTTGCAGTTTAAATTGCAATTTTAGTGAAAACTAAAATATATTCTTAAACTGCAAGATGCTTGAAATATTTTGATTCCAAGTTGAAATAAAAGTTTATAAATAATAATTATGAAAGAACCGTATGTGGTATGAATTATTTTTTCGTAAATGTATTGTTGACTTTTATTATTCATCTCAAGCAGTTACGGATTCATATTTTGTTTGAGCCCATGCAATAAGTAGCTCAATAATTTTGTGTGAACGAAGAAAGTAAATTAGTCTGTATCAAGCCGTCACCAGATCAACATGTATAGTACATTACAGTGCAACGAAAGAATCTGAAGTACGTAAATATTATAAAGTTGCGCAGAAAAATGTTGTAAAATGAATGAATGTGAGTAATAAAATAAAAGAAAGTCATTTCATTGCAACTTAATTCCATATTGCACATACTCTGTGTTTGACGAGTATACTCGTCATCGTTTAAATTGTACGACGCCGTTTAGATACACATTTTCCAAAGACGTCGAAACAGTTAACTCGTTACCCCAAGTAAGTTTTTCAGTAAAATTAGAGAGATAAAGGCAAAAAATGCCGTCTATACATTCAAATGTATATTGGCTGAATTTGCTAAGATTGTTTTAGCGAGCGTCCAAGTACAAGAGAGCGCGTAATGTTCATAACAATTTCAGAAATCTTGGAATTTAACATATTTCATTTTGTACCTATGAGCATTATTTAAGCCGATTACTTTTTCACTTTTGTTCCTGCACATACATTTATTTAGGCTCTAAATCGTGTTGTCTGATATATATTGTATATATTTCTTTCAGGAATTCATTTTTCTGTAAATTTTTATTCCACAGCTAAATAGATGTTATTCTTTTTCTATCGTAAGTGTTATACAAGTTTAATTAACACCTTAAGTAATATTGACGTGCATCGAATCATCGCATTTTTAGACTTATATACTAAAATTTAATCATTAATTAGCATCATAATTTGACACAAAAATTACGTAGAATCCATAAGCATCTCAAGTATTCTGTGTCTTCTTAGACGAATGAAAACGACAGCCCCTTTCCGAAACAGGAGGGGTCAACTTATTACATACCAAAAAGAAAGTTATTCTTAAGGGCTTAACAAAGAACATTGCTAGACATTACTTGTATAATAGGTGCCACCAAACTGCCATCTAGATTTATGTATTACATATTACTTACCTATCTAACTGGTAAAATAAACATCGTGATTGCAGGTGTCAGAAGTAAGGTTGCTCGTGAAGTGTTTTAATTGATTGTGTTTAAGAATTTGGTGATTTGGTAAATTAAATCAACACTTTAAGAACGGAGAAACTCGCCAGTGTTACAATGTAAAATATTCATTCTTTATTTCTAGAATATGATTAAAATCCTTCTTAATAAAATTTTGAAATATTTTGAATTTGTCTAATAAGCATTCACTTGCTGTTATTATGTTTCTTGCATCTATACAGGTATCGATTTACTTTTCACATTGCATTAGCTTTCATCATATTCGCATATTCTTCAAAACATGCCACATCATTGTTATGAGACCTGGTTGCTTGCACTCAATGTATCTTTATAATAGTTCAGGCCTTTTATATATTTTTCGTATTGGACGAACTCCTCAATTTGGAATGGGCTGATCCCGAACCAACACTCACTTTCCAAATATTAATATTAAACTAAGGTGAGCAACAACATATTAAAATCCTATTGAACACTCACCAGATCTACATATACATTTTCGTGGTTGACCCCATTAGAATCCGTTCTCCTATAACCATGAAGCTACTTTTTGAATAAGTAACCCTTTAACTGCAGGTACTTACTTATATATGTGGTTTATAAACCACACCTGAAACTAAAGGGTTAATCATGTTGACGTTATATCCTTTGCAAGAAGTATTGAGATAATTTAGATTAAGTTCTTGCTTGAATATACAAAAAAGATATTTCGGGATAATATCCTGAGATTATTCTTCTATGGAGTCCTAAACCGCGAGTTTACAGATGAGAAACCGCCGGATTAGTAAGGAAGTTCTCACTTCCCGTGGAGGTATAGTAACCGTAGGGGTCGATTTACCCCCAATAGTGATAGTATGTACCTCCTTTGTGAGGGGTCGGGCCGTGGTAGTGATGGCTACCAGGACTCCGGCCTCAGTACTCGAGCTATTGCAGCCATTGTCGTTCAGTGTCTCCGACCGCTAAGGTAGAACAAGGACGCATATTTACGGGTCCTACATATTAGGGAATGAGGTCTCTTCTCTCAGCGTCACGGGACTTGGGTTGCTTCTAAATGACGTCGTGAAGTGAAACAGTACTTACCATTGCTGAAAGTTCGCCCCTTGTTTGTCTTATTCTAAAGAAGTATACTTCATTTGCTTAAGAAACATCCAAATAATCATAATTGGAAGGTAGTTTTGATTTCTCCATGATGCGATAGTGGAAGACGAAATAATAGTTAAAATCCCGCCTAAGCGCGTTTCTATGACATCATTAAGAAGCAAGCCAAGTCACGTGACGCTGAGAGCCAATGAGAAGCGACTTCATTCCCTACTATGTAGGATCCGTAAATATGCAGACAGGACGATTTTTTCAACCTTCAAAAATACTGTTCAAGACCAACTGAAAAAGTCTTTAGCCTTTTTCACATTAGTTAATTGCGAGATTGTAATAAAACTTTCAAATTTTTTTAACAAAGAGATACATTATTACGTTGTCCAATTCAGTAAAAGTAGTTTCGTGCATTAATTACCTCAAAAATACAAAAAATTAAATACACTGATCTGGAAAAACTGATAGCAGAAAAAAAGCAATGATTTTTTTCATTAATGTAATTAAAGTATTTGTAATTAAAAAATTTCCCCAAATTGTAATACCATGTTAAAAGGACCAAAAAAGTAATATTGGTTTTCAATTATTAATATCACTATATAAAGATCTCATGTTTTGCAATTTTTCTCCCAGAAGCCATATTTTTCAAACTGAATTTTAAGTATTTTTTCTAGTTTGTTGGTCTTGACAAATAAGATTTATCAGCAATTCTAACAGATTAAAGTATATATTACAAAAGCCAAAGATATCATAGCCTTCTTTTCTGGAATTAAATATATAGTTAACTTATAAGCATAGTTCCCAATTCCCCGAAATCACAAGTATCCTTGCCAACCATGTTGAGTGTATAATACTGAAGGAAAATAGACTACACATAACAGAAACACAAATTTATTTTTCTTAAAATTGCATAAACACGGGCAATATAAAAAATATCACAGAGTTTATTGTTGTACTGAACTAAAATTTAAAATGACAGAAAATTATTGCACAAACCACGAAATATTTGCAAAAATGGTGTAAAAATAATGCATCATTTATAATAGAAGAAATTTATAAGAAATATAAGTTTAAACTAAAGAAATTAAAATTTAAGTTTAAAATGACAGAAAATTATAGCATAAACCATTAAATATTTGCAAAAATAATGCAGCATTTGTAACAGAAGAAATATATTGCCTCGTTTTAAAAAGTTGTTAGTTTACTACATTTACTTAAAACATATTTTCAGTTAAATCACTTTCAGAATGTGACGGGTACAGAGTTTCTATGGTTTGAGGTTCATTATTATGATTTGAATCGTTAATTTTTAGGGAACTGATCTAATACTGCCAAAATTTCCATTTTGGCTTTTAATATTAAATGCGGCTGTATGGGTTTTAATGTTGGCAACAAGGACAAGAGAAACAACCTATCTGCATCTTGATTATTTTTCGCAATTTCTTGCCGATCAGTCATGTTTGTTTCCAAGACTTCAATGATTTTTTTCTAACTAAATGATGATTGTTAGTTCTTGATCTTTTTCTTGGAGGCGGTTTTGTTGCTTCTTCTGGGACATTGGCATCAGTATCCCCACACACTTGTACATCAGAAACTAATGAGTTGGTCGGTTTCCAGAAAGCTAAAGTGTCCCTTAAAAACTGCAACTGCTGCCTATACATGTAAGGAGTTTTTTTCCGGCTTCCATATCTACAGATTTTAGCTTTTCACCAAGTTCTCTGCTGAACCGGTCTCTAATATTCTTCCACTTCTTTTGTAAAAGTGCATCTGAAAAATGATTCATGAATTTTCAGTTCAGAGATTGCAAAGCTTTAAAAAACAATAGAAATAGATTGAAAAATATTTTATGAATATACAGATTGAAAAATATTTTTAAATATTTTATGAATATACAGATTGAAAAATAGATAAAAATATTTTATTAAAAGATTATGCCCATATTTATTGTAATAATTTTTTTCAGATATTTAGCAACAGGATGTTCTCTAGTTGAATAACATTTCACTTTTCGTGTCGGAAAATCAACAGCAAGCCAAACTGTGAGGGAAGTGACTGGTGAGATTTGGTCAGTATTGTCTGAAAAGGAAATTCCACCTCTAAATCATGATTTATTTCTGGAAATTGCCCATGGTTTCCAGGATTCGACAGACTTTCCACACTGTATAGGGCCTCTGGATGGGAAGCGCATCAGATTGGTGCAACCAGAAAACAGCGTCTCACTGTTTTATAATTACAAATTTTTTTTTCAATATTTCTGTTGGCTATGTGTGACGCGAATTATAAGTTTACATATATTGATATCGGATCATATGGCAAATCATCTGATTCAGGCATCTTTGAAAACTCAGCGTGATATGATCAGTTGTCAAAGGGATCACTTGTCATTCCTGCTGCAAGTCCTTTGGAAGGTGAAAAACTATTTCCCTATGTCATTCTGGCAGTCCAAGGGTTTTCCATGTCTGAGAACCTTATAAGGCCTTACGGAGGCAAAGGTCTTTCAGACGAAAAAAATATTTTCAATTACCGCCTCTCCCGGGCAAGGGGGTGCATTGAATGTGCGTTTGGGATAATGGCATGTAAATGGTGTATATTTTATCGCCCTTTAAATGTTGATCTTGAATTAGCAGAAAATATAGTGAAAGCTGTGTGTGTTTTGCACAACTTCGTTCGGAGGAGAGATGGGCATCGAAGTGAATATGCCCCTGAATCAGAACAATCTGGATTTTATGACATTGAAAATGATTCAACTAGCAGGGCGAATCCAAAAGTCCTAGACATAAGAGACCAATTTGCAAAATATTTTGTAAAGAATGTATTAGAATGGCAAAATCAAAAGATATAAAATTATATATTGTATATTGAGTGATGTAATAAAAGTTTATTTTTAAATGCTTACTCAGTGAATTCTTTTTTTTTCTCGGAGCAAAACTCATTAGAAAAACATTCTGTCACCTCCTCCCAGCACATTCTTAGATTTTTATCGCTGTATTCGGGAATTTTCATGTCCCAAATTGCTGGGCGTTTTTCTAAATTCTCTGTAGTAAAACTCATTTTTCCCCCCTGAAAATAATAAATATTTGCTTATTTTATGACATTGCAATAGCAATACATTTATAATATGATTTATTGAATTTAACTACATTAATTCTAGCTACATTTGGTGACTAGATGTTTAACCCAAATTATTAATAGTTTCGAATTAAATAGTCATCCAACTTTAATTTAGTTAAGCAACTCATTAAATTGTGAAATGAATAGGCTTTCACTGATATTTTTTGGTAGGATTGACTTTCATTACAACAATGAAAATTATTATTATGAAACTGTATAACACATCTATAGCCTACATCAAATAGCCTAAGCACATAAATTACTGATAATTTAAATTTTTAAAAACACTTATTTCTAATTGTTCTATTTCTAAACTGCTCACATATAAAAAGCCTAAATCTAATCAGCTATTGAAATCAAACTCATCTATCAATAATTAAAAGACCTCTTCAATTTTTGATAATTTTAAATTCCATACAAAATTTAAAAACTATTGCATGGAAATATCTCAGCATTATGCACACACTCTTTTCTACTAAAATTCTACTGATATGCATGATAAAAATTTTAAGTAGTAAATTAAAAACACCCTTTTCATTCCACACATACAATAGGGTAGATGCTCCAGTTTTGGACACATTGGATCTGTTTTCCCAATAATTAACCAGGAATTTCAAATCTACTCTATTAAAATTCGAAGGTAAACAAACGTATGTATGTATGTATGTATGTCCCTCTATCTTCTCACGAACCGCCGAACGGAGAAGCGCGCGGAAGGTACCAAAAGATGGGGAATAATCCAGGGAAGCGGCAATTTATATTCCGAAATTTTAATTAGTGAAAAAGATATTAATTAAAACTAATTGACAACAATGCTTTTCATTGTTTCGGATACTTTATAACAATACTTTTCATTGTTACAGCGCAATTCCAAAATTTATTTTATTGTTGAAGTCGTTTACTTTAAAGAACATTGTTACAGCAACAATAAAAAAGTGACGCTGACAGAAATAAAAAAAATGTATTGTTCAAAGTGTATAAATTCTTTTTTTAATCCCGTGATATAACGTCCAACAAAATCATTTTAACGAAATTAAAAGGAGTGTTTTGTTTCTGTAAAGTTATGTGCCAAAAGATGTAGATTAGTTATGTTAGTGATTTTAATTATTATTCATTGATTTGATCAAGTTTAAATATTTGTGGAAGCTTCTATTTTAAGCTGATATTTGGAAGTTACTATTTTTGCTTTGTTCAATTCTCGCTTTTTCCGACGCCTAAAAGATAAAGAGGAATTACAGGGGATGCTGCCAGTAGACGGGAGGCAATTAGAAAGCGTGAAAGGAGAGTTGTTGAAACTGAAGAAGAAAGAAGCCGCCGATTGTCAACTTTGGCGCAACGTGGCCAGGACAGAAGAGCGGAAGAAACAGAAGAACAAAGAAATAGCCGATTGTCAGACATGGCACAACGTGGGCAGGAGAGAAGAGCCGAAGAAACAGAAGAACAAAGAAATAGCCGATTTGCAGTAATGGGACAACGTAGCCAGCAGAGAAGAGCCGAAGAAACAGAAGAACAAAGAAATAGCCGATTGGTAATAATGCCACAACGTGGCCAGGAGAGAAGAGCCGAAGGAACAAACGAACAAAGAAATAGCCGATTGTCAGCCATGCTACAATATACAAGAGAACGCCGTCTAGATGTTATTGAAGGACAAAATCACCATCAGATACAAACTTTTTATACAGCTAGAACTGTTCTGAACTGAAGAACACAACTGTGGAGAAATAGACAATCTCTGTCTGAAATGCGGAGGGTTGTATTTCCGGGATGAAAAGAATACCAGAGGAATTTACACTCATTGTTGTCATAATGGAAATATAATTGAGCAGGCTTCAGTGTATCCAGTGGAAATGAAAGGATTGATGGATGGCTCCGATGAATTATCATTGCATTTCAAAAATAACATAAGGTCGTACCAGTGCTTCAATGGGTGCACAGATTGTACCGACCACAGGGAGAGGAGCGAATTGCTTCAGAATTCATGGCCAAATTTATCACAGGACCTCTCATCTACACCCAGCTGAAGCAAGAGGTGAAAACACTAATACAACACACTTCAGCAATATTATAACACACATTAGGCATGTGTCATGTGACCTCAGGTATTATTCGATTTAGCCCGTGCAACGCCGGGTCATACAGCTAGTTAACTAATAAGAAACATTCCAATACTTTAAACAATATTTATTTTACAATTTTCAATCTGATTGGTTCATTTTTCTCAAACATGTGACTTGCAAAAAAATTAAATACATGTTCATGTATTGTTTACTCACAACTGTTAAGGTTTTTGTTAAGGGACGGATATTTGCAGTGTTTCATCATCAAGCTCTCAGAATTAAATGATTAATCTAAAACTGATTACCCTTTGTGTTTATAAGGTAAGCTTTCTTTTTATTGTGTAACATTTATTTTAACATTTCATATCAAAATTAATTATTTTTAAGATTAAATGAGTGGTGGTCAAAACTGGTACTTTAAATTTACTACATGTGCCAGTTTCGCCAAAAGTGGAACATTACATGTTCCAGTTTTGACCACATAACTTCATTATTGTGTTTTGAGCCATTACATAAATTTAAGAATATTTGGATGAAATAAAATCAATTAATTTAATTTTGTTTCTAAAATAAAAGCAACTAACTTAATTTTATTTCTAAAATAAAAGTAACTGATTTAGTTTCGTTTGTTTTCAAATTAAATAGTAATGGCTGTAATTAAAAATAAGAAGGCAGGTAAGCATTTCCATAAAAACATTTTGCTACTCATTGTCTAAAGTTGCTAAAGCAGTTAAGGCCATTCAAAAAATGGAATGTCAAAAACATCTCCATTTTGAATGTTTACCTCATATTTATGTTAGAAAATTTCTACTTGAGGAACCTGACTCGAGTGATGAGGAATATCCTTTTGTATGCATGGATTGCTCTAATTTTAAAAATGATTCTGATTAATGTTGCAATCAAAAATTATAAAAATACATATTTGTGGATATTATTAGTGAGTATAATAATGCAAATTCTTGATTTTTAAGATTTTAGAAAACATCTTTTCCTTTGCAATGTAGGTTTATTCCTCTCCCCATTTTTTGCTTCATATTTTATCAAAAAAATAGGTGAGCATATATAGTTTGTATTTTATCAGTGAAATTAAATTGTTTTCTGCATTCCTGTTTCTTTTTTTTAAAAAAAACTGAAATCTGCAGCTAAAATCAGCTTAGGTAAATTTTATTATATATCTTTATAAATTCATCAAAGAAATCACATTTAAAACAGAAAATAATGTACTAAAATATAAATTACATAAAAATGATTTATTTTACTTAAAATTCATTAAAATATCTGTTAAAAATATATTATTGTGGCCAAAACTGGTGCATAGAGGTGGCCAAAACTGGTGCAAATTGGGTTAATTTATCTAAAAATTCATAACTCTAAATCTAAAATATTCTTAAGAAAAATTTTATAACTAGCAGAAAGCCAATAAAATTTGCTAAAGAATAGTATAAGTATGGTTTAATATGCTTTAAACAGTCATCCACTGTGAAATTTCCATTTCAAATTTTCTCTTAATGTGGTCAAAACTGGAGCATCTACCCTAGAAAGTAAATTACAAACACTCGACTACAACAGTGAAAATTCTTGCTACGAAACTTTATAACATGCATCAAATAGCCTAAACACATGAATTACTCATAATTCAAATTTTTTTAATCACTTGTTCTACTAAAATTCTACTGATATACATGAGAAGCATTTTAAGTAGCAAAACAACATAAATATTACACATGCAATAGAAAATAAATTACAAACATTCAGTAAAAAGCCATGCATACTGATAAGTATTTATTAAGTGAAAATGAGAATGTGCCAATTCGCAGACAATTCAAAAGTTATATGTGAAATATTGTTCAACTGATCTAAAACGATAATAATTTTCAACAAGTTGTGATCTGTATTTTTGCAAGCTATGCATGGACATATATTCTCAAATCTGTTAAAATTAAAGAAACAAAATGCTTGACAATAAAATTCACATTCAAAAGATTGTTTTAAATCTTAATATATATAAAAAAATTGCTGCAGTAATATTTCAAAGTTTATCCCGACAACATGAAAAAATGTAGCTTGATTTTACATTCTCGTCCTGCACAGGTACACACACATATTCGCTTTAATTACAAATAAGACTTTTAAATATTAATAATATCAGTGTATACAGAATATAATTAACCGTAAAAGTAAAAAGAAATGTTTTTAATCGTCTAAAAACTTATAAGTTTTCACTTACCTTCAAAAACAGATTCGGCTTCAGATACTGCCATCCACCTAGGTCGAATGCAACTTTCAAAAAGTATCACGTCTGAACACTAACTTGTTTCTGTAGCACCTACCGACGATTTGCCGTCAAAACCGGAGCGATCCCATTGGCAGACGAGGGAACGCGCGCGGCGAGAGCCTGTTACGAAACTTTGTGGCGCCAGTGTGAACATTGCCATTAAAGAACACGAAGTCATGAATCGCCTCACAGCCACAGCTTTCGCTGAAACCGAGGCCTCTGTTCGTGCCCTTAAGGTTACGGAGTCCTAAACAGACCATCATAGGTCTACTCATAAATTAAGTTGTATGATAATTATACTTTTACACAAAAGTCATTATTAATAATGATGAGTGTCTTGTATTTTAAGAAACAAACCTTTTTCGTTTTCAAACAAATTTCGCGCGGATTCCAATTAAAACTTCTTTTGCATTCTTTTTTATAGGTGGGATTAAAAGGAGGGTTAAGGTTAGATCATCCATATGTATCTGATTTGTGCATTGAATTAACAAAAACTTGTATTGAAATCTGTAATTAAGTCAACATATTAGTAATAAGTAATTGGTAAATAATTTGGACGACAAAAAGAGCTTGGACATGCATAAACATTTCATGCATCATTAAATTTCCTATAAACATTGAAAAGAAAAGCAATAAATATCCAAAATGGGATTATCAATTGGGGTTTTAAATAATTCGGGGGCATGGTGTAAATTCCATTCATAAGCATAAGTGATTAGTTTAGTCGTATTGAGTGATTTTTTAGACCGCTTGACACTCAAACTGATATTAACTCTATTCAGGAGACTAAGGGGTCTATTCTGGTATCCCGGTAGGGTTGCGAGACGTCACTTTTCCCTTTGTTAACGTGCGGAAAAAGTGGCGTCTCCCAACCCAACCGGGGGTACCAGAATATACCCGAAGGAGTTTACAAAAATTGCGTTCAATGCATTGCCTCAAGGCGATTGTAATGAAAACACAATAATCAGAATGGGTCAAAACTATTCGACAAACAGTGGATATAAAGGCAAAAGACTTTTTTATTCAGTTGCGTTTATCTTTAACAGGAACAGAAACAGGATATGGGCTTTGTTAATTTATCTTATTAGAATTTGAACCCTCATGCAAGGAAAGGACTGGAAACTGTAAGTTGAAATGAGTGATAATGTATGAAATATCCGACTGAGACTGACGATATCTTAAAATATAAGATATTTTTAGAAAACACAGGCATTTCATATGTAATGTTGTAAATATAATGGTCGTATCGTGATGTAATATAACTGATGATCGAAAATATTGTTTACTGGTAATGGTAGAGTTTTCTGCTTTGTTTATTTACATTAAAATGCCATAACTACTTAATTCAGGTGTAATGCTAAGTTAATGGAATATTCAAAGCGGAAGTCCAAAAGTAATGCAAATAAAATTAAGGTTATTAATGCGAGTAAACAAAACAGAAAACTCGTTCATAGTGTGATAAAATGTACGAAAAGTTATAACTGATTTTTTTTCATCGTGCAAATCATTCCATGGCATTATTGCATCTAAAGATGTCTAAGTAAACTGAGTGTTGAAATATTCGTAGTACTACTGGAAAAGTTCCACTGAAGCATCCATCTTTTAATAACTGCTGCAACCTAGGTAAGTTTTCAAGTAAGTGATTTAATTTATAAGAATTTGAACCCACCTGCATAGAAAGGTATGATAGTTTCATCATTGTTAGAAAATTTGAAATAACCGACAGAGACTGACGATGTCTTAAAAGATGTGATATAGAGTGTACTGGTATTCAATGTGTAATGTTGGAAATTTCTTATAAAATATATAAAGATCTGACATTTCTTACCCACATTATTATTATAAAATGCACCCAAACTAATAACTGAAAACTTTGTATCCTACAAAAAATTGATGGCATTGTTATATCTAGAGTATTATAAATAAACTGTGTGTATAGATATTGAAGGTACAACTGAAGAGGTCCACCATCTTTTGAAACCGGCTGGGAACTGAGGCAAGCAAAATGCTTAATTTTTAATTAAACTTTTTATCTGGATAAAATTCTATCAAAATAGTTTCTAATCCTATATGATTTGGAAAATTACTTCTAAGCATGCATTTGAAAATCGATGATAATGTAATTTAAATATAAGAACTTCTCTGCCTTATTTCATAAAACAATGAACACGACTGTAATTCTTGCAAAATACAGATGTACAAAATTCCTGACCCAAGCATTAGGCGGTTACATAGCACACTAAATATAACATTTTTTTGCACAGAACATACAATCGTAAATCAATCACGGAAGATAATATCTCTAGGATTCTAGGACGTCCTATGTTTCTGCGATTGTATCTAGCAACAAGATTCGACTGATTTCCGACCCTTGCGTTCGTTTGCCACATGTTCTATGAGGAATATTTTTAGATTCTGTTCGTTCTATCAACCCTCAACGTATTCGAAGAAGTGAATGCTATTTGTTTCTTTTTTATTATGGTGAAAAATATAAATTTAAATGCTAAAGCATTCTGATAAGACACATTATCATGTATTCAATTCTATAATTTTTTCCATATTTTTGAGATTGTGTATTTTAAAGTAATGGCTAACTGACTTATTGAGATGTTTCAATTTTTTGTCTTTTTCCTTTATACCATTTGTGAACCTGTTAAAGTTTGGTCCATGGAATCCAGGACACACTGCATAGAGCAGAACAGATTGTAGGATGATACATTGAATATTTTTGGTTCCCCTGATTTCACTTTTGTATGGTCAGGAAAATATACTATTTTAACCCCTTACATCTTTCCATTAGGTAACCTCAGTTAGAAGCGATTCATTCATGTTCGCTGTATTGTAGAAAAATGCTAAGTGTTCGGAGGAAGCAATGTGTTAATGTGAAATTCCTCTTCAAATTGGAAAAATCTGTGACAAAAACCTATTCGTTGCTAATAAAAGTGAACTCAGTGAGTGCTTGTCTCATGCAAGTTTCGAAAGGATTTAAAAGTGCCAAAGAGGGCCTAGAAGATATAATAATATATACCTTATATAGCCAAGTATGCTGGTTTTTACCCTGCCCCTACCCACGGTCTTCTAGTATGACTTTGTCGTAGAGAACGCATTTCTCGTCACATATCGCTATTCGGTTGAAAAAAATGTTTAATTCTTGTGATGGGACAGCAAAGAAAAACACGCATTCACTATCTACATGCGATTAGACTCGGAAAGTTTGTGCCGATTGACCCAATTAATGACTTTCCGATAGCACGCATGTGTTGTAGTGTCGTGGCCTCACCGGGGTTTGATCAAGGGTCAGCAGACTTAAAGAAGTCACAAATTTTCAGCATCATAATTTTAATTAAATGTCTTGATTAATTTCATAGATTACATTATATGTACATTTTGTTAAATACATAATTTAAGATCAAAGATAAACCAAGTCCCGGATATCAATCGCGAGAGTCGTTGAGATACAGTCTAAAGTCACTGTTAGACGAGAAATGCGTAACTTGACTACGTCGAAGTTATAAAAGGTGAGAATACTCTAAGATTACAGTTTTAGCATTAGAGTTGGGTGAACTAGGAGAGTCGGCAATCTACAGATAACTCAGGGTGAGTTATGAGAAATACCGAGGGTCGCTATAAAATATCGAGGTTAAACAGACGCTCGATAAATTGCAGAACGGTTCATCAAAGGGGCACCTTTCCAGTCAAGATGCTTTCGGCTACACACTGTGTAAAAAAAACCGGCCGTTCGTCCCTCTGAGTTCCAATTCACGGAACTCGGATTCACCAAAACGACGGAGGTAGAACTCCGCCCTTTTGTTTTTCCTCTCTCTCTTCTTTCCTCTTTTCCCACTTTTTAAATATCTTCCCTTCAAATGACAGGGCAGTGGTTGTTGTCTTGCCTCCTGGTGATTCGTCCTCAAGCTGGAGAAATCACCCAACTGCAGTCGTGAGTCTTCCCTTCCTTGGTGTTGTCCTTGTGTGGTTGTGGTCAATCTTAAACGGAGGTTCTCCGTTTAAACGATGGTTAGTGCTTGCCACTGAAGGCTAAAGAACCGCTCTCCATTGGGCCCTTAGCCAGGCTTGCGTAGTGGCAGATTTAAGGTTGGCAGATCGTTTCCCTCGGGGACCCCTTTCATCCCCTCCGGCTTGTGGGTCTGGACGAGAAGTCGGGAAAGGGGAGACATCACAGTGTTGACGAACGTTGAATGACCAAATTTAAACTTCCAGGCTAGTTCTCAACAGTTGCATAGGTGATTTTTTTATCTTCCACGGTTTTGCTGAACATCCTCGTTGAGCTCAAGCAAGACTTCCAGACGAGTGTTTCTAGGCTTCCTGGAACTCGGATTCTTGGAACCATAATTGGATGAATTTCCGCATTTTGTTCCAGATACCCATCTTATAATATTCTCTTGCTTCCAGTGGTTGTTGTCCTCCTAGAACTCAACGAATTTTTAATATCACCAAATACATCTCATCTGTCCACTTCTTTGATAACTTTAGAAAAAGTATCTCTAGAGTCGAAATTGCTCTCTTTTCAAAAGTTACAGATAAGAACAAGATAAATTTAATGACTGGTTTTATAACAAGCTGACGCAGATTGTTTACTCTTCCACTTCAAACTTTACTGTCATGCAACTGAAAATACTCATTATTATGGGACATAAAGATAAATGCTATATATGTTGGACCGGATCCAAAGGCACCCTTACTGGGTTCCTTTAGCTGGTCACTTATTTTAAGTCTTTTGTAGCATTAGTTTATCTTCACTAGTCATTTAATAAAGTTTCAATAGCTATAAATCTGCTATCGCTACCTATTTACAACTACCTATACAACAATCACACTATTTAATCATTCATCACCTTTAACTGTCCATTAAAGTACCTCGCATGTATCATCCTCGCCAATGAAGAAATGAGAAATTTCTATAAATGGAAAAGAATATTGTCACCAAATACAAATAAATAGTGGTTGATTAAAGGCACAGAATCACAAAAAATAATCAAATATTAATAACTCGAGTCTACCACAGTACAGCGTTAAAATCAGTTGCAATCACAGCAGCACTAATTTATATTTAACTTATTGTTCTGTCCGTCTATCCTTGTCATAATGTCTAATAAACACCTACCAAACAATTGACCTGGACAAAACAATACTTAAAATTCAGAATCAAATTTTCGATTCATGATTTTTTTAACTAATTAAACGTCATTGAAAGAGAATATAAATACCATACAGTCGCAATTATAGATTGTATGATTAAATACAATTGAAAATCGCATTTAGAGGAACGTTTTGGGTCGACATTATTCACTTCTTTTAATTTAATACTTTTTATCAGCATAGAACACAATGAGAGCCGATATCCACATTGATAAAGCATATGCAGTTTCTAATGATAGGTTATTAAAAATAAGATTTGAAATGTAGAATTCTCAATAAAGACGCTTGACTTTTTTGAACCGATGAAATAATTTCTGTAATTCTTATTGACTCATTAATTTCCTGATTTGAACATGATACAATGTACCGATATAAAAAACTGAACTGATAGATATTTTTATTTATTAACTAAATGACGGAATCCGAATGCTATCAGGCTAAAATAATCAAATTATGAATCCGTAATCAAACATTCACACCTGTAAGATTATGTAATGACTCATATTTTCAATAACGATTTATATATCATGTCGCTTAACATCACCTATCTCAATTTATAAAATTTCAAAGAGGAAGAAAATGCGAATTTTCGCAACCAATAGCTCATACCTTAATTTTTTCACATCTGATAGAACATGATGCCTCTTATTTTATTAAATTTTAAAATTAACAAAATATCCGTCAATAGCTGACACAGACATTTTCTTCCTCTTTGAAATTAAAAAAAATAATATAGGTGAATTGTTGTTATGATGATATGCCTACATGCACTGAATCGTTTATCCAGGTCCATTTGCTGTCAAAGTTAAGAGTTTTCATCAAGAGTTACTTTTGCGTTTTCAGCACCATGCCAACGTAATCATACATAAAATACTGAATATAGATGTGTTTTATTTCCTTATCATACCCTTTCGAGTCAAAAAATGAATTTTTTTATGGAATGGAATGCTCATCAGTGAATTCTTTTAATGAGAGATTATTTTAGAACTTTCTCATCAACTTAGGCCGCTAAGTCTTTATTTAAAAACTTTTTCACACGTAAATATATTTTGTAATAAAATTCGGTTTTTTTTGGTCCAAAATACATTTTGAAAGCACTAATTCCATTCATTCGTTCAGAGGTCATATATGAGATCGTCTGGTAAAAGTTTGTAGGAAATTTTATTAGAATTGGCTAGTATTGAACAACTAGAAAAATATTGTAAGACAAATGTTTGTTAAAACTAAAAAAAAAATATTTAAAGAGTAAATTGATGTTTTAATTATGATTCTAAGGTTTGATCCGCATAGCTCCGATTTTACTTCGCCAGTTCGATTATTTTACTTCTGTTTCTAATATCATTATCAGCGAAGATTTCCTATTTAATGAGTTTATTAGATGTCTTGCCTATATAAAATATTTATCATCTGAATTTCAGTTTAATCACTTCAAATACTAATTACGAAAACACATAGTCTTTACAAATTTTTTAATGTAAATAATGACGTTTTAAATCCGTCTCCCTTCTAATAGTTGAGTAAGTAGTTGCTCATTGTAAACTGAAAAGGCACTGCATTCGAACCCTATTTTTATATAAGAAGGAGGAGTTTCGAGGGAGAGTGAAATTTTATATTACAGCGAAGTCGCGTTTCATGGATAATATAGAGATTAGAAAAATGTTTTAAATAATGTATGCTTAAACTGTCTTTCTGAGGTGGTGCGCGTTTTTCCATCTTTTATTTCAATTATGAAAATTATTGACAGATATTTTGAAAATTGAAACATGGTGTTTAAAATACAATGAAATACAATTTAAAACGAAATGATAGTTTAAAATAGTAGTTCTCCTTCTTAAAATAATTTTTCCATTTCAAAATTTATCAAGAAGTGGGTTTGCTAGGTGTCATAAAGGGAATTTAAAAGATGTATCAAAAGATATTTTACTATTCATTAAAGAAAATTATATCCTAAAGTGATTATACTCCTTCAAATTGTAACAGACATTTTTTTTTTTAAACTCGGGATCTTTTCCCTTTGAAATTTGATCTAATAGAAACAATTCACTTTGACTTTAATGTTTGTTGATGAGAAGTTGAAGCTTGAAGAGTGGCGTGGGCTACATCAATCGCCGTGATCGCCTTTTTATCACAAAGAAAAACTACAGAGTTCTTCCTAAAATAACTCGTGTAGCTTTAAAATTGGCATTAATTTAACAAATCATAACGACCCTTATAGAACATTGTATTGTATAGTGAATTGTTTTTTCGTTTGAGACATACGTAGTTTCTTATTACGATAGAATCATAATTATATGTGTATGAATAAATTTATGTAGTCATTCGTACTTTTTATTGCTTAGTTTAAAACTTTAAATGTGAATTTTGATTGGAGAAAGAAATAAGCTTTTCTCGTTAAGCCATACATAACATGATGTCTTAATGTACACTCCGAAATAAAACTAAATAAATGAAAATAAATAAATGACACCTTATATCATCGTATCTTTAAAAAACAAGTGTCAATGAAGATGAATCATGGGGAAAGGTTTATTTAGATCGGCAATTTGAATCGAGTTGCTTTCTCAAAAGATTTTCATTACAAAAACAAGATTCCTCAAAATCTGATCCGGCATGTTTTTTTCTAAATGTGTATAAATTTCTTTCCAAAATTTGCAGAAATTGAGAAGATAAAATTACTTTATTAGCGAAAAATGCACTATTATGCAGGAGATGCTTATATTGTGCAACGTATTACGTACTTATGTAGTTCTTTTATAAATTTAAGTGAAATTTTCATTTATATAATATTTGTTTAGTATGAAACTAATAAATACAGATTAAATAAATAAAAGTTTCATTTATTTTTGTAAAACACGATATAAATATGTAATAAGATGCACGATATAGGTATCTCCTACATACGAGAGCCCGCTAGAAGGTTGAATCATTAAGAAGCATAATAAGAAACTGAAAATCGCTGTGATAAAATTATGGCAATATTGCATGACTTGCTATTGAGAATTAAATCTTGACAAAAAAAGAAAGATAATAAAGTAAAAATGATTTGTTTAGAATCACTCTTCAGTAAAACAATTATAATTTTTTTCTAATGAAAAATTCTAATTGAAACTCGAAAAATTTTATATCAAATTTTTAAAATATTTAACTTTTTGAAAAGTTTAAATCTATTAATATTAAAATTATCTGACATGAAATAAAAATATTTATCAAACTGCGATTATACAATGACCGACGAAGCCTAAGTTTCATGAAAAATCTTTCGATAGATATGAATATAACATACGGTTCCTCAAGCAAGTAGGCTTTGTTTCGCGTTACTGGTCGACAGTAGAAATATTTTTGCAATTATTTCGGAAACTATTACAGATATAAACACAATTTTTAGGATTCCGAAGTTTTAGTATCTCAGCTTTGCTCTCATGAAAAATTTACCATGTCATAATTCACTTTTTTTCATTCATGTTTAATAATTTGTAACTAATATTACATTATTTAAATTTATGAATTTATTTCATCAGTTTGTAGTGAGATTATATTCTTTTAGGGAACGAAAAAAATTCTGAAAAATACATAATCCCAGATAGCAATTTTAGTTTGCAACAATCTTGCTCTGTAAATCTGCAAGCTTTGCACGGCAAGAGTGCAAGCTTGAAACAAGTTATTGCAGACGAATTAGTCACCACAAGTCAAACTTGCCGCAAGTTTGTTGCGTCAAACTCATTGCAAACTATAGCAAAAACAGAGTACACAGACAAACCTCGGATTCGAACCCCCCGACAACCCACTTCATTGCCAGACGCCTTAGCCACACAGCCGACGGAACTCGGATAAGGGAATATAGCTTGCGCTAATACATCGGTGCATCTACACGTTTTATTTTAAACTGTTCTCTTGATTCCATTAATTTTTAAAATTTTGAGTTGAGAATATAATTTGAAGTCAAAGGCTAGCGATTTTTGCTAATAACTACGTCTTGCTAGTAAAATAAATTACTAAATTAGGATACCAAACTAATAACTTGTAAAAATATGTGACAAAACGTAATGTTATTTTTCAACAAACATGGACTGTTTTTCAGGTTTCATTTTGTTTATGAACGTTAAAATTTCAACATTAAGAAAAAGGCGATATATCGTTTTCTTTAAAGTGCCAGTTCTATATTTAGTAAGAAGATGAAGAATTTTTCAAATTTTTTTTTATAAAAAGACCCAGTTAGTATTTTACTTATTATCATTGATTTAATAAAAAGGACGGTCTAGGAGATGCTATTAAAAGTCTGATGTTTTTTAAAACGGAGACAAAGATCAAAACTAGATATATACAACCGTATCAAGTTCGTGGTGTGTAAGAGTGACGTATCCACTTTGCAGCAAACTTGTTTTGCAATTGCGGTGTGAAGCTTGTCATAACTTCACAGAAAACTTGTTTTGCAAGTGGGTTGCTCGATTATGCTTTGCTACTTTGCTGTAAAGTTGCCGCATAAAGTTTGTCATGATAATCGAATATCAAGAAAAATCACACTTGCTGCAAGTGTGGTTGCTATCTGGGTAATGTTTTCAAAATTTCTTCGAAAGCTCCTAATATTCTTTTTAACACTTGAAACTTCATATTTCAATTCACTATAACTCTCGCAATTGTTATCAGGAATCTATAAAAAAATTGTGGCGCAAGATTGAGAACGAATGGATTCAGCGAAAAAAATAGGTTGGCGTAATGGAAAAATTTTCAGATAATCAGCTGTTTAACTATGTTAACCCTTAAATGCCCAATTTTTAAAAATTTGATTAAAAAATGTTTTTGAATTTCAGATTTTATATAAAATACGGGAAAATACTTAAAAAATCCTATTTTGTTTTAATTATGGTTTAAGGCTAAGAAATAATTTTTCCCAACCGGTAATACTTCATTTTAGTTAAGAAAAAGAAATTCTTTGTAAAAATTCTATTATATTAAACACAGATTGATTTTTAAGAGCTAATAATAAGGATATGGAATTTCCTTTAACATGTTAGAATAAAATATGGTATTCTCAAGCCTACAAACCAATCAAAGATCAAATCGCAAGAGAAATATGTAAATTTATTTTTTATGAGCACTCAGACTGCCATCTATATGTTGAAATTGATTTGATAAAATTTGCGAAATGCATCCTGTTGGCAAGAACCAGGCATTAGAGTTTGTCTTATTCTCAAGATTTTAGATGACAAATTGGGCAAAACAAACAAACAAACATATTAAGAGTTAGTTTGTCGATTTGTAACACCTGTTCCCATGAAACATTTCAATCGACACCAGTTTTGTAAAAATGCTATAAATATTCGAGTTATAGAGGTGCCTCATTTTTTTGTGTAATTATTCTGTTAAAGATGAAGTTGGTTATTTTAGGTAGGTAACTTTTTAGAAACCTCAGATCAGGTTGAAGCACTTCTCGCCATATCGTTTCCTTCCAACTCTAAGCTTATTATATTATACACAAGTTTATTTTTTTGGCATAATAAGATTAGATGTTGAATGGACGGATGATAAAAATATTTCTGTTCGAGTTTGAATCGCTATATTTTTCTTGAACTGGATTGCCCTCCACGTCAGTCTCAGAATAAGTTTCTTGGTCGCTATAATCAGTCACCTTTCCATCTAGTTAAAATGCATCGGATTCTTCCTTAGTTCGTATTTTCTTGCTTAATTCCTCCAAAATAGCTGAATATTTCTCTGTAGGGATCCCGCCACTTCGTGACAGCAAAGTTTTGTTATGGAGACCGTTTCCTGCACTTTCAAGCCCGATAAGACCGAACCGGCTGATTCATTGTCAGGGGAAACTATAGGAGCAAGTAGGAGAATTTTTAATACGAAATTAGATGAGTGGCGAGCTCTCTAACTTCGATAGTTTTTATTCAACTTTGGTAAATATCCATTGGTGCCGTACTTGTCCTCAAAGGATTAAATGAGATGAAAAGCTATGGTCGTAGCTAAGGAGCAAAATTTGATTTTCGTTTACTGATATTTTGAATTTACAAATATTATCCATTGCAGTTACAGCGACAGCGATGATTTAACATTTCTTCTATAATATGAGTTATTAATCAGAACTATTTCGTTTAATAGAAGTGTGGACATAAAGTTATTGGCTTCTGTTAATTTTCGAAAGATGAGGAGTCGGTGATTTTCTTTTGAAAGCACAGCCTTTGTTCTCGAAAAAGTAATGAGATATATAAATTATTCACTAATTACAAGGGCTCATTTTGGTTTGAAACGCAAAAAATGCAAGTCTTCCTGAAAAATTTTTCTGAGACATTTTACAACTCTGCGTTTTTGTTTACACCATCGAAATCAAGAAACGTCAAAAAGATGCCTCTTCCAAAATGGCGACTGAGAGTAGCTTCTAGAGTGCAATGGGTTAACATATTCCATTTTAGAGTTAATTTCTTTCCTAATTTAATTCCTTTCTAAATTTGCATCTCAACTTTGTCGTCTTCCGATTGAATGTTCAAAAATGAGAAAACAGTCTCGAAATGGCTCTCGTGCGAGACATTCCGAGATTAAACAAATCAGATCTAACTGCTAATGTACACTATACTATGCTAACCTAATATTGTGTTGTATTAGACATTCTGCTCTATACGCATCTTTTTATAGAGAAGTAACATAAATCTTCTCAGTTTGAATGATTGTTCCTATGATAATTTGTTTTTGAAACATCACATGGTGTTTTGATAGGGAAAATACTTACCATGCAACTTAACACTACCTCCTAATCTTAATCTACCTTATTTCTTTATTTTAAAAATATTCATCGTTTATTGTATTGAATGGTACAAAACACAAGATCCGTAATTTACGCCGGTCGATAGTAAATGTGTTTTTTTCTCAAGTCGTGATATCAGCAGGAAAGTTTGTATGGAGTTGTATTTTTTTATAATATTATAGAATTGCATATAAATAACAATTCGCCTCGTTTAAAAGTATTGTTACCTGTCGCAGAAAAATTGCACAGAAGTATTATATCATACGAAGAACGTAGAAGGGTATTAAATATGAAGCATGTGACACATTGAACGATATATTATTTGAAAACTTATTTTACGGAAGACAAATTGTTGAGTTTTTAGTGGATTTTGTTGTTCAAACTGCTTTCTACTTGGAGTTATATCTGTTATGCTGCGTAGGCTTATGATGCTGTTCATGTAACTGTATTAATGTGCTGTTGTAAATTTGTTTTCTATTAAATGTGCGTAGTTCACTTTATGTGGTTCATCCTTTTCTTATAATATTTCAATGGAAAAGATCCTCCTGTTGTTATCACCCTTGCTGCTGGCGACCCCATGATTCTGTTGTAAAAGTGACTTGTTTCTCTATGCCTGACATAACTTTGAAGTTTGCGTAAGGACTTTTGAATCACGTTATATGAATATTTCACTGTATCAGAATAGTACTGGAAAATGTTTGGTACTATCAGAGATTGATTTTAATCTTATGAACAAGAATTAGTTTCCAAGTTCCATTTCTTTCATAAAAAATCGTTATTTTTTGCTTTCAAGATTTCTTTTGCTTTCAACAAATATTGAATCTCGTATTTCTTTACAGAAACAAAATTACTTTCTATCACAATATGGATGACAGTTCTCCGGATATCGACAAAACTTCTGCCTCTGAAACCAAGGAAACTGAACTTCTTTCTTCACAGAAAGAGGAAGAGTCTGCAAGCGAAGTTCAACAACCATCTCCCAAGAGCAGCGACTTATCTCAAGGAGTGGAATTCTCAAAATTGGAAGACAACAGTGAGACGGCATCTGAGCAAGAAAGTGTAAAGTCGGTCCATTACCTTCAAACAAATAAAGAAAGTGAGATTTCAGAATCTGAAAATGTCATTTCAAGAAGCCCTAGTACGATAAAGACAAAAATGAGTGAAGAACCTGTTGCAGGAGCTAAAAGACATAAGTCTGCTCACTCTACTTCCGATCGAGAGATTGAAGATAAGCCGAGAATACCTGCTGATCCCGATTGCAGCGGGAGA
This sequence comes from Araneus ventricosus, assembly GCA_013235015.1. NCBI lineage: Eukaryota > Metazoa > Arthropoda > Arachnida > Araneae > Araneidae > Araneus > Araneus ventricosus. The sequence goes on along the minus strand of BGPR01014296.1, from coordinate 4,680 downwards.
ACTGCAGTCGAAGGCATCTCTCTCGGAGCTTCGTGTCGTGATGGTGGAAATCCCAGCTATGATTCTCTAGAGCTTCAAGGGAAATCTACGAATCGTAGTCAAGGTCCTTTAATTTGTGCACAAGTAAGGTTCCCTGCTCTTTTTCCTTTACTTTAGACACCGAACTCGTTGGAAAACCCCGTTCGAATGTAAGAAGTGCGATAAACGCTTTCCTAGATATTATAATCTTTAATCTTCAGGTACCTATTCGGTCGCAAAATGGAGAACCAGCTTACGAGTGTAATCAGAGTTGAAAGGTATTTTTAAATAAAACTGTGCAAAGTAATTGGGACAGTGTAAAAAATCATACTTTTGAAGAAATTATATCGTTCAAATACTATTATTAGTTTGAAGTATGTCCTTTTGAAGCAGAAATTACCTCAGGAAATCGTTTTGGAATTGATTCCACTAACTTAGTGCACATACAGGGTGCAACTAAACTGAGATTAATAACTTGAAGAGGTTATGGGGCTTTAGGGGTTGAATAATTCGATACTTTCATTTGCTATGCGCATTGTTTACATGCATTTGCGTTTTAATAGCATGTATATTTGGGAATTTAGTGGGTAAAAAAAAGTTTCTTTACGCAGCTAGAACGAGAAATAAAAGTTTAATTTGTCACAGAAACGCTTTGTGAAGAAAATGAAAATTAACAAATTGGTTGAACCCAAATGCATATACTTTCTTTGAATATTACAAAGAAAAATTATCGAGTTAATTAAATAAATTATGAAAAAAAAAACAAAAAAAAAAAATACTCGAATGAGGACCAAAAATGTTCCATGCGCTATTTTCATTAGTGGAAAGATCTCCATGTTAACCAGATAAGAATATTGTCAGAGGCTGCACCTTTAGAATACATTTTCTCTCAAACGTTGTATTGACTCTCGAGTAGTTTGTGTTTCGGCGAAACGTTACTTCAAAAGTCCTGAATGGCGCTTTTAGTTAGACCTTGTTCAATGTTCACTTTACTGCAAGCATACAAAGAGAAAGTAATAATCGTCAAAAAATTGAACTCGAGATTTTGATGAATCTTCCACGTTTTAGACCTCCTGATTCCGAAAAACACAATTTTAAATTATGTCTGTCTGTGTGTGTCTGTATGTGTGTCTGTGTGTGTCTGTGTGTGTGTCTGAGAACACGATACTGAAAACTATTAGAGCATGGGGATGAAATTTGGTATGTGGTCTTAAACATAATTTGTAGGTTTCTTTCAAATTTTGGACAAATCCGTCAACGGAAAGTCTGTCTGTCTGTCTTAATTGGAGGTCATGCGAACGCTATAACTCAACAACTTGAAAAGCCAGATGGGCTAAAATTTCACAGTTTTATCGTCATGATTGTAGGTCCGTATAAAATTTTAAATAAATCCGTCAAAGGGTTGACTGTCTGTCGGTCTGTATGCACTCTGTTCAGTTTGAAACTAACTCTGCGCATGCTCTACTAGTGGTAAATGCCGCAAGGAAGGGACGCTCCGGAACTTGGCAGTTTGCCAAAAACAAATTCTGAGCATTTTGTAAAAGGAGTCTGTATCCTGTTGCGCAAAAGAATGAGCAGAGTGATTTGAATTTGTTTTGATCCTCAAACCACGCGGTTCCAACTTTGCCTACTTGCGACGCCACGGACGTCTTTTATTATTCTAGTTTTCACATGTGTTAGAGTATAACAGAAAGTTTAGGGAGACCACTCCCGCCGGTTTAAGTTCACGAACGATTTTCCATTAATGTTCGAGGATTGCTGAGACTGAATGGCTACAGCTTTTACATCATGACAGAGCACCATTCTCGACAACCTGGAACCGTGTCTAAGCATCCCTGTCCATCTGAAAAGCAACGAATCAAGGACAATTTTTCTGCAATTGCTACATTATTTTGCTTGTGAAATGTCAAGACATGCACCCATCCGTATCCTACAAACAATAATAACCAGTACTGTACACCTCCATACCATGACGCCTCTACCGTGCTTGAGATTTACATAAATTCTAAGATATCATTCATTGATTGAGTTGACTATAACTCACCCGACGCATTATATTTTGATTCATATTTTTGTTATAGTACCGACTCAGAAAGAAACCTTATTAGCAAAGATATTGATGAGTTCCAACATGTCAAGCACATATTCTGAATACCGTACAACATCGTAAAGATATCGTATGAATATTGTAGAGCAACTGTGCTAATAGGAAGGTCTTACTTAATGCTTTGCAAACACGAGAGCTTTTTCCGTTATAGAGATTTAAAAGAACGCAGTACCAAAATCATTTCTTAACAATGTCTCGCACGAGGTGCCATCAGCTATACGAGTTCTTAATTCAGTTCCGACTTGGGCAATCATTCGCGGATCATTTTCAACTTCATGCATGAGATTTCATACGCAACTGAGTTTAACATCGAGTCTTCAGAGTTCATCCTTATCCTCAAATGTTGGAAGCTCCCACGGTACCTCAGCAATATATCCTGTATACTCGATTTATTGACGATTTCACCAATTATAAATATGGATAATTCATCATTTCTAGAACTGAATCGTGGCCATCTTCGAATAGCTTCAGAACTCCATTTTAATACGATCAGCTACAAACTAGAATTAAATCATGAAATACGTAATGATCCAGCAGTTTCGAAGTACCGTGGTTCCCTTGTGAACTTGCTAGGCTTTAATTTGTATATTGCGTAGAAAACATTTTTTGCATGACACTTCAAAACAATTAACTCGTTTTCACACGAATTAAGTATATTTCAACAGTTACTGAAGGTATGAAGAAAATTTTAGAAATTATACTAATGCCATCTTAACATTGGCTTCCCGTACGAAGACTTTTCAGCCACTGTTTGGAAGGAATTTTCAAAAATAATCCCAAAATACCTCATATTTTGACTTACATAGATTTTAACCAAATTACACGAAACTTGCAGAATATATGAAAAATGCTTTTTTCTTAGAAAAGTATTGGATTAAAATTTGAAGTAAATACTATGATTATTTGTAGTAAATAATGCATTTTTACCTCGAAGCCAGATATATAGACAAGTTGAAGCATCTTGAGATTCAAAGATACAATTTTTACCCACTTCGCAAAAAATGGAGATTAATACTTGATATATTATATACTATATATACCAATTGCTATACTAATCTCAATAAAATGATTTTTCTTTTTGCTCGTTAAAGTATCCACCGAGCTTACTTAGCGACCTTCGGATTTTGCCAAGCTCGTAAGTTTAGTGTTCAGCGACGGTACCAGTTCGTCTCGTTCGGCTAGCGAAGGCATACGATGTTTTTGTCGTATCTAAAGAGACAATATTGTTAGCGTCAAAAAATCAAACTCGAAATTTTGAAGAATCTCAACGTTTTAAGCCTCCATGTCCGAAAAATACATTTTTGGAATAAGTCTGTCCGTATGTCTGTTTGTAAAGACGATAACTCAAACTATTAAAGCTAGAGCAATGAAATATATATGTGATCTTTTAAAACATAATTTGTGGTTTCTGTCAAATTTTTAATAAAACGAAAGAGAAGTCTGTCTGTCCTACACTATAACTCAAACATTTAAATAGATAGATACGATAAAACTGCGAATAAATTTAAAATTGTAGTAGTCCTTATAAAATTTTGGACCAAACTGTTAAAGGTTGACTGTCTGTCAGTCTGTATAATCGTATACTTTTTTAACACGATAATGTAAACCCTATGACTTAGATACAAATAAAAAACGGTATGAGGTCTGATAACACACTTGTAGAAGCGTGCCAAATTTTGTTTTTTAATCGGTTGAAAAAGAATGCTCACCGGTATATAAAATTTCTCGCCATTCTACCACGCCAGTGCAAGGAAAACGATTCGCTCCCTGGATGTTAGGGTGAATGGACGTTTCATTGGTGCTTGTACTTCCCCCACACACACCTGTGTTAGGCCGATACTTTATATGTTTTGTAGAGGCCACCCCGCTGGTTTTACGTTAAAAAATCTGTGGTTCTACTCTATCTTTATTCAAAAGAACAAGTAATATTTTTCAAAACCACCCGGAATTTAAGAAAAAAAAGCAACAACACGCTTACTACAACTGTGCCGTTTTTATAGGGTTTGCTTATATGGTGAAGATTTTGCCAACAATCATGATATATCTCCGTTGCTTTATGATTCAATCTCGAGGCCGCTTAACAAGTAAGTGCCTAAATACTATTTATAATTTATAGATGAGTGGTATGTAATATCCAAAGCATTGGCTACAAGGGATTTATACCCTTAAAGCAATTTTTTGTAAATAAAATATAAATGTCCATTCAAATGGACGACAGGACTCAAGAAGATGAAAAAAGTTCCAATTGAATACCATTAAGATTCAGAAAGATACAGACTCAAAAAAAAGTATTGGGGCACAAGAAACGCTCAAGCGTTCATTTCGTAAATTCTACTATTAAGCATAAAAACAAAAGATGCATAGCTTTTTTTGTATCTGAAACACTTGAGAAATCTATTATAAACCTTTACAATTAAATACAACTAATATAGAAATGAGTTATTTGAAAATGGTTTGTTCAACTACGAAATTAAGTTCAAAAAAAGTATTGGGGCATCAAGAAAACCAGCTTGATAAGAAGCCAATAGCAATACGTAACTGAACGAAGCAATACC
>BGPR01014295.1:0-39583 GCA_013235015.1 Araneus ventricosus | reverse complement strand
AGAACAGCAGAATCGGATCCATTGGGGTCATGCAAAAAAAACCAATATTTTATTTAAAATAATCATTGCGTATTTTGTACGTTGCTCATCTCTTTAGTACGTGATATTCATGATTTGGCGGCTTTTTTTTCGATGTTTTGGTAGGTCCAACCTCCGACTGGCGTAACTGCCGTGAGGAGAAGGTCCAGGAGGACTTTGCCGACTTTGAGGCAAAACTAACATTTGATGCAAGAGGTAAGAATCTTAAAAATGTGTTGCTAAATTATTATATAAGATATTTGTAGGAATGAAATACACTATGTATGAAAAACAAGTAGAGTTTTATTTCGCTTACAATGCTTTTTTTACTATTAGCATTTAATTTTCTGCCAGTAAACGTCATATTTCACAGAAGGAAAGGGAAAAGATGATATAAATGAATACTTTGCACTGTAAAGTCTGTCTTTCAATATTTTTCTAGTGGTGTAATTTGCAGTCCTTAATACTATATTAATTGTATCGGAAAACAATTCTGAGATCTGACGGAATAAAGTTCATCATCTGTAAGTGCGTTATTTAATTTGCAAGTGTTAAATCAATAAGTCAAAACACGGCCTTATTTATAAAACCTCTGACGATTTGATAAGATAGTAAGCGCAAATTAATACGGCGATGAAGCTGAGAATATACATCACCGAAGACAATAATCATAGCTGCTTAAAGGAAATTGCCATTGCATTTTTAAGTCCATGTTGAACACTTTTTCTTATCTCTTTGTCAAGAAGCTAGGTGAACAGCCTTTCCTCACTAAAAATTTGTTTTGGAATACCAAACTTTGCTCAAAATAATTTCTTAAATCATTCGAAATATGTATTATTTGGCAGGATGAGGTAGAAATGCTAAGGCCTTTTTCTAAAACATCCTTTCTAACTTTCCCTTGGTAAAGCAGAGCCATTTAACTAATATTCAGCCGTAATGATTCCAATGAAAAAAATCGATACTTTGATTCTACAGTAACTTTAATATTTACTGCACATTTAGTACAATTCTATTTAAAGAAACCCCAAGAGATCATGTGAATCAAAACATTTATATCGAGCTCTCACTATTCCCATTACAGAAGCCCTAAATTAGAGAAAATAGATTTTGAAACGTATTTTAATACCCAGAAAAAAATTTCGCTCGAAAGTAAAAAAAAATTACTGTAAGAACCAATCACTTATTTTATCAACTAATTCATACATTTCCTAACTATATTGAGTGATTCCATGCGCTTACAGTGAATTTAATACTATTCGTTTGATGCTACTTTTTCGTTCTGGGTACTTTCTTCCAAATCCCTCTACCGCATAGCGGATATTTATCTGCTTGTCGTGATTCCCGTAAAATAATATATATATTCTTTTATGTTTGTTACCTGGAGTAGGTGCACACACATTTTCCTATCTTCCAATACATAATATAGTATTCATATTATATGTATTTATGAATATGAAGTATTCAAGTATTTGGCAGGATTTCTACTGCAAATTAATGTAAATTATCTGATTTTATGTGGAGGCCGATTGTAAGTATTTTTCTTTTCTGTAATTAAAATATATTGGAAACATAAAATTCAGCTTTTCTTCCTCTAGAAAGGGAATCATTCTTGTTGCTGTACCTTTTTGATGCAAAATGTGAAATGAATGCTTTAAATTCCATTCTGTATTGAAAAAAATACATTTCTTTATGTAGTATCCAGCTGTTGCCAAAATCATGGAAAACTTTCGCAAAAAGTAAATATCAGATATTTGATAGATCAAAACATACTTCGTTTTGGAGTAACAACATAAAATTACAGTCCGAATCTCCTCATTGTATCAGTTAGTGCCTTGTAGGTATAATTTTAACTTTAATTACAGCGTGACATTACCCATCCCTTGGACTGAAACATTTTCTTTATAATTCTACAGCTCTTATAATGCCAGTTACGTTTTTTTAAAATTGTAATTTTGGGGGAATTTTAAGAATTTTCATCAGTTGGTTCCATACATTTTCGAATGGGTCATAGTCTGAGCTGTTTGCGAAACAATCCAGCATTGAAGCATAGACACCTAGAGGTACCTTTTTATGCTCCACGCCGTCCGGGTCAGTGCCTTACACCCTCTAGGTAGCCTGTGCCGGCGTGCGTCAACAACTAAATAAATACACAATCGCAACACGTGATGGATTAATTTAGTTAAATTTTTATTGGCGCCCCGTTTTGAAGCAATACTTAGAACTAACTGTTCAGAACTAACTTGCAATTCAAACCGTGGTCACATCACGACAACTACACCTCAGCTAGCGCAATCTCTCCAAATTTCCAAGCCACACCACTGAGACGACGGGCAACCCTCGAAATTTTATTTGACTCTCACCAGGCTCATATACACAGCGGATTAAGTTCGTCTGCTTTCTTAGTGATTCATTATAAACTTTCCGTATAATTAATTAACTGCAACGGTAAAGATAAAAACTGGACACTCTTTTGTATACACAGGTTAAGTGAAAATGTGACGGAGTAGACATTGCCTGAAAGCTTTGATTCCTCTGCATTCTTAAAAATTCACATTTTCATTCATACTAAAACACTATTCTCAAAACATTAATTAATATTATTCCATTCAACTTAAGGTTCACAAATTTCTTATAAGACTTTTAGTATTAAATATGAAAACACTTTCTGTTATTGACGATACTATAAGAAATCATCTCACAAAGAGATTTTTATATTTTTTTTCGCAGATCCCGGATCCGTACTGCCCCGGAAGCTTCTTCGTCTTCAACGTCCTGGAGGATCGGTGGGAAAGAGAGACTTGGGTGTAGAAAACGTAAGCGACATGAAATCTAAATTATCTTGGAAAATAATTCTTTGATTTCTATTCTATTTTGATTTCTTGTTTCTTTTCAGCTGAGCTGTTCACCCACCGGAGGATAACAACTTCAGGCCAGCTTGTTTTTTATCATGATTAGTTTTTAGTTCATTAGTTATGTAGATTTTAAGTTAGTTTTATGAAACTCAAAATTTTATTGCTGCAATCTTTTGGCTACTCTATTTCTACATGTTATTGCAGCAAACTCTTTTGGCGGTGAAAACCAAAATGTGATACATTCAGATTATAGATTTAAGTTTATTTAGATTTTAAGTGATTTTTAGACTTAAGTTTACCAATGAGTATCAAATTCTATGGCTTTATTTTAATTTTACATTAATGAATCCTGCTTCAAACCTACAGATTTCATTTCATGCTTTAGCTTAAAACTGCATCGAACTATTCCTGATTTCACAACGCTTCACTCACTCAAAAGTATAATTCGATCTTGTTTTCTTCTTCATTTCTTCGCTTTTCCTTCGTCCTTCTATTTGAAATTTCTATTTGACTGTTCTTCCACTCCTTTCTGTTTCATCTATCTGCTATGCTTCGCTTCCACTGCGTCACTTCTTCATGCCTTCCACCCATTCTGGCTGCTTTTCCACTCGAATTTGTTCAGTTCTCCGCCTTTCTTCCATTCTGTGCACTCCTTTTCTTCTCCAGCTGCATACCACTCTATTCCTACGGCATTTTCTTCGCTCGTTTGCTTGCTCTTTTCTCTCAGCTTGCATCTCGCATCTTCTCCCCACAGTTTGGTCTCCAACTTGCCATCCTTTTGCCGACGCCACTTCGAGATCCTCGCCACTGAACTCTCTGCCACTGACTTAAGAAGACACCAGCAGAAACAAAGCACCAGCAAGCTCAGCATCCCAAGAACCATTTCACCCGAGTATCGATCTGGCTTATGTATTGCCATGAATTAACTATCTCACACTACTAGAGGAAAACGGGGTACAACGTATTATGTATTTTATTTATAGAATTAAGGGGAGAATCAGAAGCTTCTTTGTATGATTTTGTAATTTTAAAAAATAAAATCATCTTTTAAAAGACGGTTTTCAAAAAATGAATTCCGAGGCTTAGCTGGCTATTCGCAGAGGAAACTTGGTATCCAAGATTAATTATATCTCAACGTATTACCTCAAAAGTGATATGAATGCTAAATTAGTAAACGCCTGTAATTTTAAAGTTATCGTCAACAGTAAAGAACTGATTTTCTTCAAACTTGAAACTAAGAATTCTTTGAAGCTGATTCTAAGCAACTCTTCCTATAGATGCGAAAATCACGAAAAGTCAATATAATATATTAACAATGACTAAGATGATTAAGAAATTAATGACTCTGTGACGTGAAACCGTTTATAGGGAGTTGGAACCCGAAGTCCGTTAACCCTAACCCTGTTACTTCGATGTACCTTTTCTCAATATCTGTTATAGATTCATGTTTCAAATTTTTTATACCAGTCAAGTACTTCTTTCTCATTACGCTAAAATAATTTTTTTAATTAAAATTTATTTTTTGCAATTTTTTTGAACCGAAACAAAAAGTGTTAAATTGGCCACTTCGATGTACCATTTCTCAAGATCTGTTATAGATACATGTTTGAATTTTTTTTATAGAAGTAAAGTACACCTCTCTCATTATGTTGAAATGAGTTTTTTTTTTTATTTTTAATAGTTTTATTTGTTATATTTTCACTGAAATACCGCGCTTCATTTATTCAGAAATATTATATGTTAATTCAGATTATTGCAATTCATTCGTCCATTAGACTGACGAAAGTACTGCTGACTGGAAATGAACTATCCACAGGAAGTTGTGTAGAGAAATCTTAAAAACTGATCTTTTGGGTGCTAAATTTCCTTTGCAAAAATAGAGAAATTTTGAGTAAATGCGCCCCACAGATAGTATGAAAATGAAGGTAAGTCACAAAATGAGTGACGGTCACCAAGTTTCCTCTGCAGGGGTTGGGAAAAGGGGGGACGAGGAACGCTGGTAGCCCACCTCCACGCGGTGTTTCTCGGGCAACGCTTTGACTTGCGTCAGTAGCGGCAAAGAGGCTACCCAATGAACATTCAATTCGTACTTGATAAAATGCGACGTACAGGGTTATTAATCAGTAAAACCCCGGACAACCGAACTCGTTATCCAACATTATTCGAAATGCCTTTGAAATCGCGAATCCAAAAAACACGTACTGTACTGCACGGGAATATTCGCGAATGCGAGACGTTTCAGCAACGGTACCCCCATTTTTTACCTTTAAAATTCCCCAAGAAGGTCAGTGATTAACTGTAGAATGCGAAAATTAAAATATTAATTGCGGTATTGTTTACCTGTGCCTGTCAGGCGCATTGCGTCCGAACTCGCCGTTCTGAATATTGCGCCTGACAGAGGGTTAACTTAATTAAAAAATATAAACTTAGACTACGAAGAAAATTTTGAATTCGCTTCACGCTCAAACATTTCAGAATTACACACTGTAATTAGATACAAAATTGTAATAGATGTTCACGGCTTAACCGAAAAAAATCGTTATCCGAAATGGCTTCCCTCCCTTTAGTTCGCTTAATTGGGGTTGTACTGTAATTAAAGTTCACCTAGTGAGAAAGCTCTAGAGAAGGTACTAGGGCTCCAAATGGAACATTTACTAGCATGTAGTACAAGTGATGCCCTTAATGGAAAGGGAAAACAGAAGATAAAAAACTCACTATTATTCCTAGCTTTCATTAAAAAAACAGAGAGGATAGGATACATAGAATTTTTAAGAAAAAATAGTAATGGTATTATTGATGTTTAGTTGTTTATATTAACGCCTCGCTGTGAGGCAACACGAGGCTTTGTTGGAACGGTCGTCGTCGTATTGAACCGCGGTCAGATTGCGAGGAGGACACCTGAGCTTAGCACTCCCATCTCCAAACTACCGCATCGCACCAACCAAAAGAAGTTTGACCCACTACGTATGATTTTATATGCAATAGGCCCGCATACACGGAATCGGACTGGAACGCAATCCGGCCCCTACGCCGAGGCCTAACCACTAGACCACCGCGGCCTTGTGTTTTGAATGAAAAAAAACTTTACGTTCAGAACTGACTTCCGGCAACGTTTTTAGTTAAACTAAAGCAGATCCCCGGGAATCCGAACCCCAGAAATTCCAACACCTTTTTCTAATTCTAAGAAAAATTTGCAGAAAAATGAAAGAAAAATAACAATCACGAATCAGAAACAAAGCTAATGTTTATTCCTTACTTTAAAAAGGTATTCGAATGGGTCTTTCAGAATGAATGCAGCACCTTAATTAGTGGAAACAAATTCAGATATTTTCTTTATACCCTCAACTCGTTTGCCACTGTACCGTGCGAATCGCCGCTTGCTTTTTCCGCGCGCTTTCACAGAGCACCCAGAGACAATACTCTACTGTATTTGGTATATCAAGAGTATTTTACCGGATTCCCCGGATAATCCGAATTCCCCCGGAATCCGAACAAAAGTCATGAGTTTTTAAATGTTTAAAAGCTTTTTAATTAATAAGTATATTTCTGAGAAACATTATTTGTCCTCTCTTTTATTATAAGTTTTTATTCATTCAATTATATCGGGATTATTATGATTTGAGGAACGGGATGTTCTCAAATCTTGAGATCGATTTCTTGCTCACTTCCAATCGAGCTACAGCTTTGAAATTTAGCACAGTGATGGGTTTCCAGTGACAATACAATATTTTGTATTGCAATCTATACCTATTTTTATCCTAAGAAAATGATATTAAAATTTTAGCCCTATTTTAGGGCGATAAAGTTTGAAAGGTGGTAACCTCAAGTTACGTAGGGTTGTAAAAACACCACGAAGCTAACAGAGAATACGCTATATTTCCGGCGCTGCACCGATGAATATCGTAATGCATCGTGTTTCTACACGTCTTGGGTTTACTTTCTATTAGAATTTGCCAACAATCAGATTTTTTTATTTCGTGTGCACCAAACGTTTCGCATTCAAAGCAAAGAGAGAAAGATGTGTAGATCGATTCTCTTTCTTTTCTGCTACCTTGTTGATAATAATTGTAAGTTATCTCGTAATATATTACGGATTAATATTTCACAAAGTTAATGTCATTAAATCATTTTAAAAATGTAACTGTACATATGTATATAATAATTTTAATATGCGCTTTATATTGGAGAATTTAATAATTGAATTTGTTTTACTATGCCTATCATATCATGTGTATTCGTGTCAGCTGTCACTAAAAAGTAGAAAATGAAATCAATAAAAAAATAATGTATAAGCTTTTATTCAAAATGCACTTTCGTCCAAAAGAACTCAAAAGTAAAAAATATTTTTTCTGATTACAATGAAATGCATGGTTCGAATGAAAGCGTGGGCGCCTTTACCTTCTAGGAATATTCCATTTGTTTCAGGAAATATACACAAAATATAAGGTGCTATATATGGCGCCCACGCTTTTATTCGAACCATATATTTAATTGAAATCAGAAAATTACTTTTTACTTTTGAGTTCATTTTGACGAAAATGTAATGTGTAAACGCATTTTTTCATTTAAAGTGCATTTTGAATAACACCTTATACCTTATATTTTTATTTAATTTATTTAAAGTTTATTCTAGACAAAGCAAATAAAAATAATAATCATATTGAAACCTTTAGAAGAAACCTGTGAAGAAAATACCAACATTTCCTCCTTAATTCGTACGACTCAAAGCAAACAAAAATACACAAGAATGGGAAGATAGACAAAATTCCCTTTGACTGATTTCGTCCGAAATTTGATACGCGATTCATAATTCTGACGTTAAAAACTCGAACAGAATTTCATTCCTCTGTCTGGCTCGTTTTCGAAAGATAATTTCCATAGATGCATAGATAAGCTGACATTATTCCAAATATGGAGGGGAAGGGGGGAGAGAGAAGGCAATTCCTTGAGCCCTAAAACGTAAATATTCCTCAAAAAAATGACGGGAGGCTGTCTTTTTCAAAAAGCCGCTGATGTTGAAGGCGTAGGACTACTTTACTCGGGTTACTCTTTTGTTTCTCGAAGTTATTCCTGATTCTCTTTTGTTTCTTGAAGTTATTCTAAATTCTCTTTTGTTTCTCGAAGTTACTCTCAATTCTCTTTTGTTTCTCGAAGTTGCCCTCAATTATCTTTTGTTTCTCTGAAATACTAATGTATGGAAAATTGGCGAAATAAGATGAAACTAAGGTTACAATAAAAATTGTTTTATTTCTTAATAAAATATATTACAATGTCAATTCTTTTGTTTTGAATTCTTCAATCGTGAGCAGATATGTTATAATTCTGTGTAGAATCGGTCCAAGATATGAAAAGTAACATACATAATTTAAGAATCCGGGACTAATGTTTCTTGTAAAGGTTGACTCAATATATGAATTCCCAAGAGTACTAGGATAATTTCGTCCGAAATTTGATACTCGATTCATAATTTTGGCGTTAAAAACTCAAACAGAATTTCATTCCTACATCTAGCTCGTTTCGGAATGATAATTTCCATAGATACATATATAAGCTGACATAATTTCAAATATGGAGGGGAAGGAGAGGAAGAGAGAAGGCAATTCCTTCAGCTCTAAAACATTGATTAGAAAAAATGACGGGAGGCTGTCTTTTTCAAACAGCCTCTGATGTTGAAGGCGTAGGACTACTTTACTCGGGTGACTCTTTTGTTTCTCGAAGTTTCTCCGTTTCTCTTTGTTACTCGCGATTCTCTTTTGTTTATAGAAGCTTTTCTTCCTTTCTCGATTTTCAATTTTTTTTTTTTTTTTGTAACTTCAGTTTTTATCCTTTATCTCTGAAATAAGACATTAGTTATATTTTTAACATATGTAGTTACCGAGATATAGAGGATCTCCCATACCATGTTTTTGTTACGTTTTGGCGTGTGAGTCAAATTCCTTCCAGGGACCACAATGGTAGTAACGTAGTTCCTACGAGAAAAGATTTGAAGAAAGGCTTATAACTTAAATGGATTAGAGCAATCTGGTAATGTTATTCAGCTGCGCAAAGCGCACGGAAATCTGTATATCATTTTATGATCAATCTTCAACAAATATGCAGAGTTTAACGCGGTAAGTTTAACCATATGTACTTTTCGCAAATAAAAAACTTCCATAATATTTCTTTTATTCTGAGATTGCGAGTTATAGCTTTTTTTTACCGCAGTCGCAGGCATTTTGGCGTCACCTGTAATCCTAAAGTATGTTCAGCTTGAACTGATAGGTCTTCGGTATCCATCTTGTCAATTTTTATTTATCGAGCGAAGCTTGGTCTTGTTTCAACCCACCATTCGACATATGTTTGTTTGTCACGCAGTCACGACCAGACGCGTTGTTCGATTTTCTTTGAATTTGCCATGGATGTTCCTTGAGGTCATTAAAAGAGAAGTAGGCGTAAGTTTTTTCATTTTTTTGTCTCCGCTTCAAGGTAGTGGTCGTTTTACTGGTTCCTTTCCATCGAATGTTGAGGGTTTTTCAACTATCCGAGACAACTGCGCAAGTCAAATCGCAATGTCTCCAAAAATACCAATAATAGCAAATGACGTTTAATTGTAATTTTGCAACTACCGATAAAAGAAGAGACTTGTGTGAATAATTGGAAAAAAATGGATAAACCTTTTTAAGACTATGATCTTTTTTTTTTTTCTTTTTCTTGGATACGAGGTCTACTGTTTACAGATATATACGTGCTTCTATAATTAAAAGAATATTAAATATTTTAATAGTTTTAATCATCAGATTACCTAAATAATAATACTAATTTCAGAAGTTTAGTTTCAGTGTGCTTGTAATATACAGGATTGGATGTTTCCGACTAGTGATTCTATTTCTTTTTTTAAGACAATACCGGTCTATCGATTATGAGAATAAAAGAACTAAAGGAGATTTTGAAACCAAAAATTGAGCGGACAATTGACATTCAAATTGACCAAATATCTATCTTCCTTTTTTTGAACGAAATAATTAAAAATAAAGTATTGCGATTTTCAAAAGATTCCATCACCAGATTTTGAAAAATCTGCATGTCTCAGATCTCCCTGAGTTTCTAAAAAAAGCAATTTTGAAATTATGTTTTGTCTGTCCGTCTGAACACAGACACTCAGAAATGCAACAAGATAGATGGGTGAAATTCAGTAAGTATGCAATTTTTTGGACTAAAACTATAGATTTTTTTTTTAAATTTGGATGAAATTCTGCGAGTTAGATGGATGAAACTTGACATGTTGTTTTCAGATCTTTGTCAACCTTTATAGCAAACCTTCAAAAGGCCTTTAACGGTCTAATTGTCTATCGGTTTCTCTATTATTTTGTTTGTGAACACGATAATTCCGAAAGGTGACAAGCTAAATAAATGAAATTTGGTATAACTAGTACGTGATATTGACACCAAAATTTTAGATCTAATATCATAAATTTGACCTAATCTGATAACAAGAAGTGCACTAAAATACTTTCCTGCCAAAAACTGCGAAGCTAAACACAAGACGCTCTGTATTGAACAATTATACTAGGAAGTCGAGGGGAGAAACCTCCCAGTGGTTTTCAGGTCTAAAGATGAGAAGATTTAGAGTAATTATTTCAGATTAGCGGTGTTCAGTAAAAGAAATCCACCTGTTGAATACCGTTACTCAAAGTGCAAATGGTCGTATATCACACATTCCATCTTGTTCACATTCACCAACCGGTACCCCTTCCCATCACCGGTGTTGCGTACAGTGCAATTTGCGTACATGCCATTAAAATCTAATCAATCGTCTGTAGCTCAACGGCAAGAGAGTTTAGGTAATGATTACTGTAGGTTAACTAGAATTTATGACTATTGGCAAGAAAACGTTTTGAGCTGATCGTAAAATAGAAAGTTTATCTGGACATAAAAGCTATTTCGAGAAAAAATTCTGATTTGTATCGATATAGGTACCTTATATAAATGGGAAGAAATGACATTTTCCTTGATTTTCCTCAAACATTTTTATATAAATTCATTGAACAATCTATAATAAAACAGTTAATGAGGAAATTATCCAAATTGTGTAAACATTACCGAACAACATGCCAAATTTCTTCAAATCTCACGATTGTACAATAAACACCGTGCAAATTGTTGTAATCTCTTCCAAAACTTTTTCATATCGATAAAAAAAGATCATTTATCTATAGTTAATGATATTTACGCATCTCCCACTGTACGGAAGTGCAACATAATCCATCGCCAATACATGTGTAAGTCGCCAATGCCAATAAACAATATGGCTGCTAAGGATACCAACGCAATGGCCAGTGTAATCAACGTGCATTGGCGACTTGTCATCCGTTGGCGATATATAAGGTACCGGCTAATGGATTTCAACCAAATGAATTTTTGATATACGACTTTTTGCACTTTGAGCGAGAATAATCTACTCAGATTTACTTTAAATCGTTTTAATTCTAAAAACAATGGCGGCTCATACATTGGGGCAGCAGAGCGGTAGATCCCCCTTACAATTTCTTAAGAGGATTTTAGGTAGATTCCTTATAAGAAGTCTACCTACTGCAATGATTCTCATGACACGACATCCGGAAAATTTCTGTAGATATTCACCGATCATCTAGAACCCAAACACCACCCTTCATCAAAAGATATAAATATATAATCTTTTGAACGAATGGTGGTGTTTATATAAAATGTATAACGCCTTTGTCCATGCTATCTTGTGAACACGATCACTGGAGTAATTTTGATTATTTTCAAGCAGTGTGGAATATGTTGTAAGGATAATGAAAATCTCTGCCACGTTCGTAGATGAGCTAACCAGCTCAAAGGGGGTGGAAATGGTGAGGGTAGAATTTTTCATTTCCTCATAATTCCTTCACAGTTAAAAATAGAAAGAAAATTCAAATTAGGCGAAATACCGCCTTATCATCACAAACAATTTTCGCATTTAATCCTTTTTGATAGCTGAAATTGCTTAGAATTTATGAGCTGAAAAGTGAATTTACTTCCATTCCCCTCTTTGTCCCCTAACTGAAAATATCTTTCAACCTATGCGTGTTACCCCTTGTTCGAAAGCTCTCGTCATTTGCAGTCTCTTCCACTCTCTTGCATTCTTGCAGCTCTAATCCTTATGAAAATAAAGGACGAAATGTTTTTTTCCTTATATCTCCTGACTAAAGGAATCTGCCGGTGTCATCCTGCTTGACGACGGGGATTTTTTTTAATCCTTTCTCGTGACATTTGTCAATATATCATTTCTGCTTTTGCACTTTAAATAGCGATATGTTTCCTAGTTTTTGCCTTAAGTAGTCTGTAAGCGTAGATAAAATTGTCCGTATTACTTCAAAAACTTTAATGCTATATTGATTTCATTCATCGCATATCTAGTATCCTGGAAGATTTTAAAGTACTTCAGTCTTTATCTTGTAGGCTTCCTTATGCAGTTTTTCTTAAATCAGACACGGCATTTTTCTATTTTATAAATATCATTCCAGTACTGTTTATGTTTTACTTCACAAATTTAAGTAAAGGTTTGTTTTAGTAAGTTTACTTGAGTAAATTTTATCTGTATCTGACAGTCTATTAAATGTTGAATACCTTTCACTATATTAGAAAACATTCTTCTAATAGCATTATATAACATGTTGGCTGAATAAAATATAGGTTTCGGTGTTTCTGTAAGAAATTTACTACTGTCCCGTCCGCTTTCAGGGCTGACTTCATTGGCACTTTTCTGTCTACATCCAAATATATTCTGAAACAAGGTTTTAATGCAATCATTCCTTCCTACAGTGTCCCGATTTCAATATTAACCCCTGTTTTCATAATTTGTTATAGCATTAATGATTTATTTCCTAGAATTCTCTATCGGCCTTCCAGTTAATTCTACTCTAGCATTTTACTTTTATGCAATTCTACCTTTATTTTAATGTAGTATTGTCAGCATAATGTCTATTGAATTAGATACTCGTTTTAATCCCAGAAACTTTAGCCTACGGGCATTTTAAGTTTGGGTACAGAAGCTGCTTAGTTTAGTTAACTTAACTTAACTTAGTTTAGTTATTAACGTCCCATTTCGAAGCAACACGAGGCCTGTTTTGGGACGGACCCCGTAATTTGGAACCGCGGCCAGATGACGAAGACGACACCTGATCTGGCAACCATCTCCAAGTTTCCGCACCGCACCAACGGGAGTACGTTTGACACCACCTATGATTTAGAATGCAGCAGGCCCAATGCCCGACAGTTCTTCAGTGGAATCGGGTTTCGAGCCTGGAGCCCTTCGGCCCCAATACCTACCACTAGGTATTGGGGCCTACTACTGTAGGTATGTACCTAGGTACATACCTACAGCTACCTTACCACTAGGTCACCGCGGGCCCGCTTAGAAGAAGGTTTAAAAGTAAAGGTTTGACTAAATTTGAGATTGCGGTAAAAGATGACAATCGAAAGATTTCAGATCAGACTGCTCAAGAGGGTTTGAGGAGAAGGGACCATTACGTAGACGAGAATGTTATAACTACTGTTCATGAATGTCCCCTGGTGGCGCTGAGCGCTGTCCCAGATCCAACGATCATTTAACTCTTTTTTTGGTATGAATAATTTCTGTGTTCGTACTGTATAACTGTTATATTCAGGTTCGTCTCGTTCTTGTGCAATAATTATTATGCTTATTTATAAGATGGAGTTTTTGTTATTGCCTACTGAGTCCCTTTCTGACAGGTAAGTGAGTTCACCGAAACTAATTTTAGATTCAATTAGTTACCGAATTCATGACTTACGAAGTTATGGGTATAATTTTTGACTTCATTGTGGAACGAATGTTTGACAGCTGATGATTGGGTTAGAATGACTCCTGATTTGATTGAAGAAGTTCCCAGACAACGTCTGGATGTAATCTTTAATTTTCAGGTCCGGTAAAACTAAAGTTTAGGGTGCGTACTATTTTCTCGCCAATTTTCTTTGGCGCAATTTTATTTATCGTCGCCAAACACTGTTTTGGATGAGCAGTGAGCTTTTATAGGTCTCCTGAGCATTCGATGTCTACGGCATCTCAAAACGAGAGAATTTGCACGCCATGCCTTCGGCATTGCAAGTGTGCGCCGGGAAAATATTTTAACTTAAAAAAAGCATTAGTGGCTTCGCTTTCAGCAAAGAGGGCCCCTCGTAGCTTCGCTTTTTCAATGAGGAAGGAAACGCACAGACAGCACGAACACAAGAAAAACACGACGTCTGAAAATGATGAAACGTAGCAAGGGAACCATTGTGTCCAGAAAAAAAACTCCGAATTCGATACTGGAAGCCCTAATCAGCAACACAAAGAAAGAGAATCAGCAAATTAAATCAACAAAAATCTTCAGAAGAAGAGCGAACGGTTATTGAAAAAAAGTCGTTTGGTAAATGATCAAGAATTCCAAACGAAGTATTATTCTAATTCGTACGCCGACCAATCAAATTGAAGAGAGTAGACGTGAACTAATGGAAATTAGGCGAAATTAAGGACACGCTCCGTAGACCGGTAAGCAAATCACTGTCGGCGCATGCGCAAATTACGCCCAAAAAATTTTCAACTCGCATCCAAAACAAATGTTCTGGAACTCTCTCTCTTGGCGACAAACAATTGGCGAGCTTAACGGAAACGAAGTGAGTACGCACCCTAAACTCCAGGTCAACCTCAGGTCCTTATGCGTGACATTATTTCTCGTATACCATGGCGAATTCGTCCTGGTACGAAGAATTTTAATTTGTCGAATTTGAATTTTCTTCCTGTACATTTTTGTTGCAAGTCCCTACATTTGGGCTGAGTATGTTAAAATAGGATGAAGTACTTAACGAGACTTTGTTTCCTAATAAAAGCGGGCTCATGCGAAAAAAATATAATTGCTTTCTTAACCCTTTAACTCCGGATAATTTTTTCATAAGTGGTTTATAAACCGCATCCGTATTTTATTCTGATTTTATTCCCGTACTTGAAAGAAACTATTATCACCCTTCTGTAGGCTCATGCAAACAGAAGAATTCCTTTCCTTAAATAAAATATCAGAAATTGCATTTTTTTTAGCATTCATAGTGGAAAAGAGAAAGAGATTCATAGAATTTTCATTCTTTCAGTTTGAAATAAAAGTTTCCCAAAAGATATCTACACAAAAATGAAATATATAAATGGCTGATTCCAATGCAAATACTTTTCGAGACGTTATATGGGAAAGTTACCAGCTCTAGTTCATTTAAATGATCACCAAAATCATTGGTTGCAGAGAAAAATGCTATGAATATTAGGAAAAATTGCAAAAAATATATATTTTTTCTCTCAATCCATAGTTATGTTTGTTTTCTTGCTTTCTTCATTAATATAAAATGATATTAATATATTAAATCACTTAACATACAATGTTTAGTTTCAATTAGCAGCTAATTTCTGTCACAATATACATTTAAAAGAATGTAAGAACCAATCTAACAAGAGATCTCCACATTGGTGACGCATTGTTTGGCCTTGTTGACGTCACATATGACGTTTTTTCATCTAGAAAGTTCTTTTCCATCATAAAATCCGCCATTTTGAAAGTTTTCAAGACTTGTGTTGCGAAACTCCGAGCGCTCTGATATTTACAGTTATAAACTGGTGTAAAAGTGACTTTTTTAACATTCTTTTACATTAAGTGATCGTAATACATTTATTTACTTGTTTTTAGTTTTGTATAAGTGTCTTTTCAGATAGAATTCTGCCATGGCTCTTGGATGGATCCGCAAGAGATTGTAAGTTGTTCAAAATTTCTAAAATTATACTTATAAAGTATATTTGAATTAGATAAGCGTTTGTTTAACTTTTTACCGCTTTAAATAAATAAAACCATGTGAATACTGAAATTGATCCTTCTAAGTCTTTTCTACATTTTATATCTTGTGAAATATATCTTTATGCTGCATATTCTTTCGGATCTTTATAAAATGTTATATGTTTAGTCAAATGCACATATTTTGGGGAAAATGTATCGAAAATTATTATTTTTACGAGCGAAATAGCAAAGATAATTATTTAACACATTGTATACGAGAGTAAATTGGTGAATAGGATTATTTTCACCCATTCCGTCAAGGTATAACAAGTCACTCCATCTCCAACATTACGCCAAAACGCAAGATGGCTGCTAATATTTTATTTGTTTGAACGAACGGCAATCATTAATTCTAAGTAAAATGGGTATCATACGTCAGAAAATTCGGTTGAAACTATAAGTTGGTATGCACTCTTAAAACGCTGCCGAATCGCCAAAGCAAGACGTTGACCGCTGCATAACATTGGAGCCAAGTCGCCAAAGCTATATGCAGGTATTACCTGTATTAGCTTTGGCGACTTGGCGCCATTTTAAGAGCGTGTACCAACTTCTAGATTTCGACAAAAAATCCATTAATCAAACGATAATAACAAATTCTTGGCAAGTCTTTTAATCATATAAGGACAAATTTTTAGTTTCCAAATGAAAATAAAGCTACATGTATAAAACGATTTTATATCTGCTGATGAAATTAAATAATATCTAGCATTACTTCAACAGTACTTGTTAAAATATCGAAATTATATGCTTCAACTAAAGTTGAAATGAGCGAAATATTTGCTGTGAAGATTAAAGAGAAGATGATATTTTGATTTGTTTCAATCACTAACTTATATAAAATGGGTTGAAATCTAGAAGTTGATGCACACTCTTAAAATAGCGCCAAATCGCCAAGCTAGACGTTGACAGCTGCATATCATTGGAGCCAAGTCGCCAAAGCCATTTACAGGTATTACTTGTATTAGATTTGGCGATTTGGCGCTATTTTAATAGTGTGCACACACTTCTAGATTTCAACCATAAAATGCAGCGTCCTCCACCTATATTAAAGTTTTAAAAATGTGAAAAAAAACGGCTCGAGAACCCAGAACGTCACCAAATTGATGATTCTTTCGCCACCGTTATGATGGTTGGATGGTACACATCATAGCTGTTTTAACCGTGTGAAACATAATACAATGTTTCGTGTGTTATCACTTGAAAAAACTTCAAATCTGGCGAGCATTTAGCGACGGTACCGTGTTCTCCAGTCTGACCAAGAATAAAACCATAAATTTTGGCGCTGATTCGTCTGTTATCTGACTAAGTTCCAGCATGTAAGGCTAAATGTGTACTAAAACTATGAGCAAAATTATTTTTTATGAATCAGAATTATCACAGATCGAAAGTATGAACCCTATGTGCTCTCGAAGTACAAAATTACTTAGAGCAGAACTTAATAGAAAAGCAAACACTTTCCATTTCTAAATATATGGAGGCTTACTCTGCTCGTAATTTCACATCAAAATCTATTGACAAATTACTTCTAAAACAATGAACTACATATTTTACAGCCAAACGACTTCCGATAACATTCAAATCTCATACAACAAAAACAAAGAATTCTGGATTGAATAACTGATTGAACTAAATATCGATTTTCTTCGTAAGAATAATTGATTAGACTTAAAAAGACGATACGGTACAGTCGTCATAATAACAAAACTTTTGGCAATCGTTTTCGTTTTACGAAGTCCTAACCATGTTCAATATAATATCAAATTTGGCGAATTATCTCTTGGAAAATATTCAATTTTAGAGGCTGTACCGTGATTTTAGTTTTACCGAATCACTGATTCAAAAACACTTGCGTCTAAGAAAGGACAATATTTACAAGGATTTTTTTTATCCCGAGTCGATTATCGCTTACATTGGGCAAAAATAATATTGATTTACTTGGGCTTTGCGACTCACATTGAAAGGAAACTAACTGCGTATCCATTTTTAATATTTGCATGTAGTACCATTCAGTTCGAATATTTGTTAGCACTTCGTACAAAGACATTTCGCTTGGGTACAGCTTTGATACGGCATCACTGGCGATAATTTTGTTTTGGCGACTTTTTTCAACAGCTTCAATATATTACTCCATTGGCGATATCTTGTTTTGGCGACTTTTTTCAACAGCTTCAATATAGGACCCCATTGGCGATATCTTGTTTTGGCGTTTTAACGATACGATGTTCGGTTAGGCGTCAAAAAGTAGCCAATACAAGATTATCGCCAGTGACGCTTATGAAAGCTGTTCCTTCAATTGGATCAATTAATCATTGGATTCAAATTAATACTTCATAAAACAATAGACTTTATTGCTTCTAAATTACTAACTAGAATTTTGCATGTGGCTAGAACCTGCTATTCAGGTTGTAAGGCACCGCTTTAATTCGCTATTATAAAGAAACATAAAAAAATCTCCCAGAAAAACTTTTAGTTTTTGTTTATTGATATTAAATCAATTTACAGTAATATTTGTCAGCATAAAGAGCTGTAACATTTTAATGGCATAAGTTATCATAAATCTGAAAAGATAAAATGAATGCCAACAACAGTAAAACTCATCGATTTAGCTTGTAAAACAAAATATTTGTAGAAAGCCGGAATATTAAATATCATTTTAACATATTAAGGAACAATAAAAATTCACTTATTAATTTCTAACGAATTAATTTCTTTCTTGTTTTTAATCTTGTCTACACTACGATGTTTTCAGATAACTGTATATAAGTTACCGTGAAAAACCGAAATTTGGAGAATGTCGACATTCACATAGTCGCTTGATGTATGTCCAAAATATTTGCCAAATATACTTATTTCTCACTTACACCGGCAAATGTCGACATTCACCATGCACTAATGGTATGTGCTTGTCGACATACACCGGTGATGGTCCGAATGCACAAGAATATAATCAAATATTCGGTCTTTCACCGACGTATTTGGTATGTGTCGACTTTCACCGGTGAAAGTCGACATTCTCCAACTTCGGTCTTTCACGGTAACATACAAAAACACACTTAAATAAACCTCTATTTCTCTCTATAAAATCATTGCCTTATGTAATTGATAGTGAGTATCTGTATTTACCGAGCATTATTTATTTAACGGAGGCAAATTTTGAACAATACTGTTACATCATGTATATAAGAATAAGAACCTTCAAACGATTTTTTTAATTCATTAATTAATAGCGCTTTTTTTAACGTATCTCTTCTTTCTCAGTAGTTGCATTCAGATTTATATGTTTATACATTTCTTTCATTTGCGGATCGTGGATAGTAAGTAGAATAAATTATATTTCTTCGACCAATTCAGCTGTTATGAGCCGCATAAAAAGTTTGAAGAGAACTGGAATATTTACAGATATTGTTAAAAGATTTAATTTATAATGGCTGAAGCATATTAATCTGAAAATAGCGACGTGTTAAAAGAAGATACCGTACTATTAAATATATTTGATATCTGAAGCACCATGGATGTGAGCTTTCCTGAATGTCGTTTGAAGGAAATTTCCCATTTTTAGTTTGCGAGAGGAAGTATTTCTCCACGGACATTTCTCCGTTCCGACAATTGCAAAGTTCGGTAAACCTGAAGCGGCGGATATTCTGGATCCGGGACCCTCTAGAATACGAGTGAACAACTCGGGACCCTGGTTAGGGGAAGGACAAAGGAGTTCTTGGACTAAGTTCACGTTATAAAAAATATCGACTAGATTTAGAAAAATAATCTGGAATTAAATAATAATGAATTAATAATTTCTATTTCGGTAAACAGAAATAAATGAATCTGAGATGATGAAATAGTTAATTATAAAATTTTTTTATAAAAGCTGGAAGAGTCAAAGAAGCATATATGAAATATTTTGTTATTGCTTTTACTGCGTTTCTTTCAGGTTAATTCTTCTATATTGGTCGCAGTAAAGGGATTCTGTTCTATATAAAATGTTTGTATGTCCTGTATCTAAGAGTTTTAGATGATAGTTCTCTAGGAGCTAACATTATTTTGTTTCTTTTAATCTAGTTCATCTTTTTTAAACGTTAACTTTTTCCGAAGAAATATAAAAAGAATAATCCAGGGATTTAATTGAAATGTGGGACTCTTTCTCAATCCAAAGCTACTTTTGTAAGAGAAAAAGAAGTTGAAAATTGAGACGTCGTGTAGCTTTATATTTATAACAAAAGATGGAAAAGATATTTTTTTTCTTTTATTGAAAATTAACCAACTTAAATTACTTTTTTAGTTAAATTTAATTAATCTTTTTTAATATGATCTATTTGGTTAAAAGCGAAATTCGGGAAAATCCTGAACGCTTTTTAAATCCAGTATAAATCTAGAAATTGAAGCATTAACTGAATGTCTTCTTTTCGCCCTAAGAGGAAGGAGAGAACAAAGCTTTAACCTATAATTGTTAAAAGCCAATTTATAACAAAAGATGGAAAGGCAATTGAAAGCAGGCAATTTAAGGAGGAGGCAAAATAAAACAAAAAAATTATATAGCCATTTATTGACGGGGCTCAATTTTATACCCCCTCTCAATTGAACAATGAATTATTTTCAATATTATTGACACGTAGAGATCAATATCCATAAAGTGCGGATATGATCTTGACCCGGTTTTTCGTTTCATTTTATTATTTAGGCAAATATTAATCTTTGTGAAAAAGAATAAAGTAGGATAAAATCTGTCTTACAATTACATAGGAATTTTCGTGAATTGAATAATATAAAATTCCGCTTTTCCTGTGATTTCGCCCAATTTTATTTTCATAAAAAAATTACATTTCCTCATTGACAGAATAAGTTCGGAATTTTAAGATGCCGTCGTCTCATTCTTTGCCTTGGCATGACATTCACAACTTCGGTCATATATTTTAGGATTATCTGACATCTACAGGTTATTTCCGTAAAGGCTAAATATAATCACGTTCTGCCATTAGATTATTTTATGAACAGGGTTCAAAAGGAAACTCGTGCACAGAATTTCCGTTCTGTGTATGATTCCTGCTAAAAATTATCTTTCCTTTCTCTTCGCTGATACACAAATGCGAACCAGTTTCCCTTAAAAGTTCATTTGAAAAGCCATACTTTTTTTACTTTCGCCTAAAGATGGCAGTTTGTTTTTCTTTGAATCCCGTGCGATTAAGAAGAAGATTAATTTTCCCTTTTTGTCTTCAATATTTCAAGTTCTTGGAGTAAGTTTACTCGTGCATTTCACCAGTAAGATGGAAAACGTGAAAAATATCAGACAGATTTGCTTGTATTCGTCGATAATGAATTCGACAGATATCTGTTATTCACAGCATAACATCTCAAATAGTTAGCTTTCGTTAAACACTTCAATTTCGTCCTGTGATCAATGCAGACACTTTATACTTTGGTATCATACCTTTAGTTAAATGAGATTAGTTTCAGATTTATAGAAATACAAACAACGTGGATGCAGCTTTATTATTATCACAATGCATGCAGTAGCACAGGAACGAAAACAATAATTGAAGATCCAAAAGGAATAATTGAATGTAACTCTCTCTACTTTGAATTCAAAAACAGACAGGGCCCGAATAACCACTGTATTGGCCCATAGGCAGTGTAAGTTTCTGGTCTCTCAACCCCAACTTCATTTTAATTTAATCTCTATAGAAGTAGTCTTTCAGTAACAAATATTATGACAAACTTCAATAACAAACACTTTTTTTCTTTGCGCGTTGTTCTCAAAACAATTGGTTTTAGTATCTTGAATTTGAAAGATCAAAACTTAAAAGCAATTTGAAATAAAACGGTTAAAAAAATTACACACTTTGTAATAAAAAATTTATCAGGACTGTTAACTTGTCTGATCTGCTAACGAATTTGAAAATATGAAAGAAAACTCAAGAATAATGTTCTGAAATGTAAAGATACTTTATTTTAATTTCAGTAAGACCGAGTACACAGCTCTCATAAAACAAATGAAAGCCCTGAAAATATTTTTTGAAAAACGATAATCTCGGGCTCCCGGAATTTGCGGGACCCATAGGTAGTTGGCTACAATGACTATTTAGTAATCCGGACCTGATAAGATTATAGACATTATTTTCTTATTTTCCCGATGAAGTTCCTTCCGTTAGCCTCTACTCGTCAGGTTCCTTATCCATAACCCGTTCCAAAATTACAAACTTAACAGGATTTCCGGATCATACTTATTTTGGTTTCGGACAACATAACTTTAAAAATAAATAAAATTTGATCAATTATCACCGATGAAATTTATGAACTCATACTATATATTTATTTCATATGAGTCAATTGAGTAAATCATACATATTACAAAGAGATAATGGTCAAATTTCTCGTTCGTTAAACAGTTTTAAAGAAAAGGAAGATAAATATTATGTTGACCACGATGAAATGAAAAATAAAATTAAACCGCTTGGAAATTGAAAAGTTTTTTCACAGAATTAACTCAAGAATTTAAAGAATCGAATGATCTTATACTTACACATAATTATGCATCCTTATTCAATGTAAAAAAATCATATTTTAACACTTTACACTCGAGAGATGACTCTTAGTCACCATTGTAGACGGTGCATCATTTTGGCATTGCTTAATTTTGATGGTTAAAATATTCAGGACGAAAGTTTTCTGGAAGAAACGAATTTACACAAGCGTATTTTTTACTTTCCGAAGCAATAAGATGAGCTCTTGCAAAGCAGTGAATAATTATGCATCTAATCATTTTTCCAAGTGCAAAGGGTTAAAACCTTCTTTTTCTGCAATCTGATATCAATATTTTTTTGATGAAGCAACCATTTCGTTAAGAGAAATAAAAAATATATTTAAATTTTTCTTACAATTCTTCTATTTATCCTCGGGCACTGTCCTAGGTCAGGTGCGAACAACAGCAGAATCGGATCCATTGGGGGTCATGCAAAACCAATATTTTATTTAAAATAATCATTGCGTATTTTGTACGTTGTCGCCATCTCTTTAGTACGTGATATTCATGATTTGGCGCTTTTTTTTCTTTGATGTTTTGCAGGTCCAACCTCCGACGCCGGATGCACCGCCGTGAGGAGAAGGTCCAGGAGGACTTTGCCGACTTTGAGGCAAACCAACATTTGATGCGCGAGGTAAGAATCTTAAAAAATGTGTTGCTAAATTATTATATAAGATATTCTTGTAGGAATGAAATGTTAATTCATGTATGAAAAAACAAGTAGAGTTTTATTTCGCTTACAATGCTTTTTTTACTATTAGCATTTAATTTTCTGCCAAGTAAACCGTCATATTTCACAGAAGGAAAAAAGGTGGCATATAAATGAATACATTGCACTGTAAAGCTGAGCTTTCAATATTTTTCTAGTGGTGTAATTTGCAGTCCTTAATACTATATTAATTGTATCGGAAAACAATTCTGAGATCTGACGGAATAAAGTTCATCATCTGTAAGTGCGTTATTTAATTTGCAAGTGTTAAATCATAAGTCAAAACACGGCCTTATTTATAAAACCTCTGACGATTTGATAAGATAGTAAGCGCAAATTAATACGGCGATGAAGCTGAGAATATACATCACCGAAGACAATAATCATTGCTGCTTAAAGGAAATTGCCATTGCATTTTTAAGTCCATGTTGAACACTTTTTCTTATCTCTTTGTCAAGAAGCTAGGTGAACAGCCTTTCCTCACTAAAAATTTGTTTTGGAATACCAAACTTTGCTCAAAATAATTTCTTAAATCATTCGAAATATGTATTATTTGGCAGGATGAGGTAGAAATGCTAAGGCCTTTTTCTAAAACATCCTTTCTAACTTTCCCTTGGTAAAGCAGAGCCATTTAACTAATATTCAGCCGTAATGATTCCAATGAAAAAAAATCGATACTTTGATTCTACAGTAACTTTAATATTAACCGCACATTTAGTACAATTCTATTTAAAGAAACTACAAGATCATGTGAATCAAAAAATTTATATCCAGCTCTCACTATTCCCATTACAGAAGCCCTAAATTAGAGAAAATAGATTTTGAAACGTATTTTAATACCCAGAAAAAAAATTATCTCGAAAGTAAAAAAAAAATTACTGTAAGAACCAATCACTTATTTTATCAACTAATTCATACATTTCCTAACTATATTGAGTGATTCCATGCGCTTGCAGTGAATGTTATACTATTCGTTTGATGCTACTTTTTCGTTCTGGGTACTTTCTTCCAAATCCCTCTACCGCATAGCGGATATTTATCTGCTTGTCGTGATTCCCGTAAAATAATATATATATATATTCTTTTATGTTTGTTACCTGGAGTAGGTGCATTTTAATGTATTCCATTGCATAATATAGTATTCATATTATATGTATTTATGAATAGTATTCAAGTATTTTGCAGGATTTCTATTGCAAATTAATGTAAATTATCTGATTTTATGTGGAGTCCGATTGTAAGTATTTTTCTTTTCTGTAATTAAAATATATTGGAAAGATAAAATTCAGCTTTTCTTTCACTAGAAAGGGAATCCTTCTTGTTGCAGTACATTTTTGATGCAAAATTTGAAACGAATGCTTTAAATTCCATTCTGTATTTTAGAAAATACATTTCTTTATGTAGTATCCAGCTGTTGCCAAAATCATGGAAAACTTTCGCAAAAAGTATCTATCTGATGTTTGATAGATCAAAACATCCTTTGTTTTGGAGTAACAGCATAAAATTATAGTTCCGAAACTCCTCATTGTATCAGTTAGCTCCTTGTAGGTATAATTTTAACTTTAGTTACAGCGCTACATTACCTATCCCTTGGACTGAAACATTTTCTTTATAATTCTACAGCTTTTATAATGCCAGTTACGTTTCCTTTAAATTGCAATTTTTGGGGAATTTTAAGAATTTTTATCAATTGGTTCTATACAAATTCGAATGGGTCAAAGTCTGAGCTGTTTGCGAAACAATCCAGCATTGAAGCATAGACATCTAGAGGTCAATTTTTAAGATTCCCGCCTTCCGGGTCAGTGCCTTACACCCTCTAGGTAGGCTGTGCTGACATGGGCCAACAAATAAATAGATACACAATCGCAACACGTGATGGATTAATTTAGTTAAGTTTTTATTGACGTCCCGTTTTGAAGCAATACTTAGAACTGACTATTCAGAACTAACTTGCAATTTAAACCGTGGTCACATCTCGAGGACTACACCTGAGCTAACATGATCTCTCCAAATTTCCAAGCAACACCACTGCGACGACGTGCAACCCTCGTGATTTTAATTGACGCTCATCAGGCTCATACACACAGCGGATTAAGTTAGTCTGCTTTCTTAGTGATTCATTCATTATAAACTACTTGTATAATTAATTACCTGCAACGGAAGAGATAAAAACTGGACACTTTTTTGTATACACAGTTTAAGTGAAAATGTGCCGAAGTAGACATGCGCCGAAAGCTTTGATTCCTCTGTATTCTTAAAAATTCATATTTTCATTCATACTCAAACACTATTCTCAAAACATTAATTAATATTATTCCATCAACTTAAGGTTCACAAATTTCCTATAAGACTTTTAGTATTAAATATGAAAACACTTTCTGTTATTGACGATACTATAAACCATCATCTCACAAAGAGATTTTTGTATTCTTTTTCGCAGATCCCGGATCCTTACTGCCCCGGCAGCTTCTTCGTCTTCAATGTCCTGGAGGGCCGGTGGGAAAGAGAGACTTGGGTGTAGAAAACGTAAGTGACATGAAATCTAAATTCTCTCGGAAAATAATTCTTTGATTTCTATTTTATTTTGATTTCTTGTTTCCTTTCAGCTGAGCTGTTCACCCACCGGACGATAACAACTTCAGGCCAGCTTGTTTTTTATTTTGATTAATTTTAGTTAATTAGTTATGTAGATTTTAAGTTAGTTTTATAAGTCTCAAAATTTTATTGCTGCAATCTTTTGACTACTCTATTTTTACATGTTATTGCAGCAAACTCTTTTGGCGATGAAAACCAAAATGCAATGCATTC
Source organism: Araneus ventricosus (assembly GCA_013235015.1). NCBI lineage: Eukaryota > Metazoa > Arthropoda > Arachnida > Araneae > Araneidae > Araneus > Araneus ventricosus. The sequence goes on along the minus strand of BGPR01014295.1, from coordinate 13,831 downwards.
AGATTGTAGATTTAAGTATACTTAGATTTTAAGTGGTTTTGTTAGACTCAAGTTTACCTGCATGTTTCAAATTCTATCGCTTTATTTTAATTTTATATTAATGAATCCTGCTTCAAACCTACAGATTTCATTACATGCTTTAGCTTAAAACTCCATCGAACTATTCCTGACTTCACATCGCTTGACTCACTCAAAAGTATGATTCGATCTTGTTTTCGTCTTCATTTCTTCGCTTTTCCTTCGTCCTTCTATTTCAAATTTCTATTTGGCTGTTCTTCCACTCCTTTCTGTTTCATCTATCTGCTATGCTCCGCTTCCACTGCGTTATTTCTTCATGGCTTCCACCCACTCTGGCAGCTCTTCCACTCGAATTAGTTCAGTTCTCCGCCTTTCTTCCACTCTGTGCACTCCTCTTCTTCTCCAGCTGCTTCCCACTCTTTTCCTATGGCACTTTCTTCGTTCGTTTGCTTGCTGTTTTCTCTCAGTTTGCATCTCGCATCTTCTCCCCACAATTTGGTCTCCAACTTGCCATCCTTTTGCCACCACTTCTAGATCCTCACCACTGAACTCTCCGCCACTGACTTAAGAAGACACCAGCAGAAACAAAGCACCAGCAAGCTCAGCATCCCAAGAACCATTTCACCCGAGTAACTATCTGGCTTATGTATTGCCATAAATTAACTATCTCACACTACTAGAAAAAAACGGGGTACAACATATTATGTATTTTATTTATAGAATCGGGAGGGAGAGTCAGAAGCTTCTTTGGATGATTTTGTATTTTTAAAATATAAAATCATCTTTTAAAAGACGGTTTTCAAAAAATGAATTCCGAGGCTTAGCTGGCTATTCGCAGAGGAAACTTGGTATCCAAGATTAGTTATATCTCAACGTATGACCTCAAAAGTCATATGAATGCTAAATTAGTAATACGCCTGTAATTTAAAAGTTATCGTCAATAGTAAAGAGCTGCTTTACTTCAAACTTGAAACTAAAAATTCTTTGAAGTTGATTCTGAGCAACTCTTCCTACAAATGCGAAAATCGCGAAAAGTCAATATAATATATTAACAATGATTAAGATGACTAAGAAATTAATGACTATGTGACGTAAAACTTTTTATGGGGAGTTGGCACCCGAAGTCCGTTAACCCTAACCCTGTTACTTCGATGTACCTTTTCTCAATATCTTTTATAGATTCATTTTTCAAATTTTTTATACGAGTAAAGTACTTCTTTCTCATTACGCTAAAATATTTTTTTAATTAAAATTTAATTTTTACAATTTTTTTGCATCGAAACAAAAAGTGTTAAATTGGCCACTTCGATGTACCATTTCTCAAGATCTGTTATAGATACATGATTGAAATTTTTTATAGAAGTAAAGTACACCTCTCTCAATATGCTGAAATGAGTTTTTTTAAATTTTTAATAGTTTTATTTGTTATATTTTCACTGAAATAGCGCGCTTCATTTATTCAGAAATTTTTTATGTTAATTCAGATTATTACAATTCATTCGTTCATTAGAGTGACAAAGTACTTGACTTGAAATGAATTATCCACAGGAAGTTGTGTAGAGAAATCTTAAAAACTGTTCTTTCGGGTGCTAAATTGACTTTGCAAAAATAGAGAAATTTGAGAAAATGTGCCCCACAGATAGTATGAAGATGAAGGTAAGTCACAAAATGAGTGACGGTCACCAAGTTTCCTCTGCAGGGGTTGGGAAAAGGGGGACGAGGAACGCTGGTAGCCCACCTCCACGCGGTGTTTCTCGGGCAACGCTTTGACTTGCGTCAGTAGCGGCAAAGAGGCTACCCAATGAACATTCAATTCATACTTGATAAAATGCGAAGTACAGGGTTGTTAATCAGTAAAACCCCGGACAACCGAACTCGTTATCCAGCATTATTCGAAATGCCTTTGAAATCGCGAATCCAAAAAATACGTACTGTACTGCACGGGAATAATCGACAATGCGAGACGTTTCAGCAACGGTACCCCCATTTTTCACTTTTAAAATTCCCCAAGAAGGTCAGTGATTAATTGTAGAATGCGAAAATTAAAATAATTATTGCGGTATTGTTTACCTGTGCCTGTCAGGCGCATTGCGTCCGAATATTGCGCCTGGCAGAGGGTTAAATTAATTAAAAAACATAAACTTAGACTACAAATAAAATTTTGAATTCGTTTTACGCTCAAAACTTTTCAGAATTACACACTGTAATTAGATACAAAATTGTAATAAATGTTCACGGCTTAACCGAAAAAAATCGTTATCCGAAACGGCTCCCCCCCCCCACTTTTGGTTCAGTTAATTGGGGTTGTGCTGTAATTAAAGTTCACCTAGTGAAGATACAGAAAAGGTACTAGGGCTCCAAATGAAACATTTACTAGCATTTAGTACAAGTGACGCCCTTAATAGAAAGGGAAAACAGAAGAAAAAAGGCTCACTATTTTTCCTAGCTTTCATTGACAAAACAGAAAAGATAGAATACATAGAATTTTCAAGAAAAAACAGTAACGGTATTATGAATATTTACTTAGTTATATTAACGTCTCGTTATGAGGCAACACGAGGGCTAATTTGGAACGAACGTCGTCATATTAAACAGCGGTCAGATGACGAGGACGACACCTGAGCTTGGAACCCCCCACTCCGAACTTCCGTTCATACCAGCTGGAAAAAGTTTGACCCACTGCGCATGATTCAATGTGCAATAGGCCTGCATATACGGAATCGGACACGAACGCAATCCGGTCCCTAAGCCGAGACTTCCCACTAGACCACCACGGACTGGTATTTGGAATGAAAAAAAATACTTTACGTTCAGAACTGACTTTCGGCAACGTGGTTAGTTAAACTAAAGCAGAGCCCCGGGTATCCGAACACCTGAAATTCGAACATCTTTTTTTTTAAATTTTTATAAAAATTTACAGAAAAATGAAAGAAAAATAACAATCACGAATCAGAAACAAAGCTAATGTTTACTCCTAACTTCAAAAAAGTATTCGAAGGAGTCTTTAAGAATGAATACAGCACCTTAATTAGTAGAAACACACACAAATTCAGATATTTCCTTTTAACTCTTACTATACTTACGTGCTCTTTCCGTACGCTTTCACAGAGCGCCCAGAGTCAATACTCTACTGCATTTGGTATATCAAGAGTATTTTACCGAATTTCTCGGATAATCCGAATTCCCCGGAATCCGAACAAAGGTCATCAGTTTTTAAATGTTTTAAAGCTTTTTAATTAATAAGTATATTTCTGAGAAACATTATTTGTCCTCTCTTTTTTCTTATGAGATTTTGTTCAACTTGACTGTCGAGTCCTCAAATCTTGAAATCGATTTCTTACCCGCTTCCAATCGAGCTACAGCTTTGAAATTTAGCACAGTGGTAGGTTTCCAGTGACAATACAATATTTTGTATTGCAATCTATACCTATTTTTATCCTAAGAAAATAATATTAAAATTTTAGCCCTATATTGGGAGATAAAGTTTGAAAGGTGGTAACCTCACGTTACATAGGCTTGTAACAGCTCCATGAAGCTAACAGACAATACTCTATACTTCCGTCACTGCACCGATGAATGACGTAATAGATCGTGTTTCTACACGTCTTGGGTTTACTTTCTATTAGAATTTGCCAACAATCAGATTTTTTTTAACTTCGTGTGCGCCAAACGTTTCGCACTCAAAGCAAAAAGAGAAAGATGTGTAGAGATCGATTCTCTTTCTTTTCTGTTACCTTGTCGATAATAATTGTAAGTTATCACGTAATATATTACGGATTTATATTTCACAAAGTTAATGTCATTAAATCATTTTTAAAATGTAAATGTACATATGTATATAATAATTTTAATATGTTTTTATATTGGAGAATTTATTAATTGAATTTGTTTTACCATGCCAAATATATCTTGTGTATTCGTGTCACCCGTCACTAAAAAGTAGAAAATAAAATCAATAAAGTATAAGCTTTTATTCAAAATGCACTTACGCAAATACGTTTACACATTATAATTTCGTCAAAATGAAGTCAAAAGTAAAAAATAATTTTTCTTATTACAATAAAATGCATGGTTCGAATAAAAGCGTGGGCGCCTTTACCTTCTAGGAATATTCCATTTGTTTAAGGAAATATACACAAAATATAAGGTGCTATATATGGTGCCCTCGCTTTTATTCGAACCATATATTTTATTAAAATCAGAAAATTATTTTTTTACTTTTGAGTTCATTTTGACGAAATTATAATGTGTAAACGCATTTTCTCATTTAAAGTGCATTTTGAATAACACCTTATACCTTATTTTTTTATTTAATTTATTTAAAGTTTATTCTCGATAAAGCAAATGAAAATAATAATAATATTGAAACGTTTTGAAGGAACCTGTGTTTTTTTTTAAATATGAAAGTCTGAAAACCACAAGATAATCGTAAGGAACGTGTATTTTTTCTATTATCATAGTGATAAATCTTTTTAAAAAACTAGAAGGTAATATTTTTGGCAAATTGAACACATTCGTACATACTTCCTTTCGAAACGGAAAAATTGACTTTTTGCTGGAAGATTATTCGTTCTTTTTCTCATAAAATAACATCTAAGATTTAAAGGGTTTTTTTAACCTCTACTATTCCTCACCGCGACTCACAAGCAATTCAAAATTGCGAAAATCGTCTATAATAATCCACCTTGCAGCTGAAATAACACGGGATGTTAAAGTATCGAATTAGAAAAAGTTGACTCGTTAAGACAGAAAGCTAAACTACAAAAAAATGACGGGAGGCTGTCTTTTTCAAACAGCCTCTGATGTTGAATGCGTAGGACTACTTTACACGCGTGACTCTTTTGTTTCTCGTAAGTTTTCAAGTTTAAGGAAGTTTTTTCTGTAACTTCTGTTCTTATCCTTTATCTCTAAAATAAGACATTAGTTATGTTTTTAACATATGTAGTTACCCAGATATAGAGGATCGCGTCACTAATTCAAGAGTATTTTTGCCCAACTTTACGATTCAGTAGTCGCTGAACTACAATTCCGATTTTAATTTTTTTGTAACTTCTGTTGTTACCCTTTGTTTCTATAATAAGGCATTAGTTATGTTTTTAACATATGTAGTTACCGAGATATAGAGAATCTCCCATACAATTTGTTTTTGTTACGTTTTGGCGTGTAAATCAAATTCCTTCCTGTGACCACAAAGATAGGAACGTAGTCCTACGAGCAAAGGTTTGAAGAAAGGCTTATAACTTAAATGGATTAGAGCAATATGGTAACTTGATTCAACTGCGCAAAGCGCACGGAAATCTGTATCTCATTTTATAATCAACCTTCAACAAATATGCAGTGTTTAACGCGGTAAGTTTAACCATATGCACTTTTCGCAAATAAAAAACTTCCATAATATTTCTTTTATTCTGAGATTCTGAGATTGCGAGTTATAGATTTTTTTTTACCGCAGTCGCAGGCATTTTGGCGTCACCTGTAATCCTAAAGGATGTTCAGATTGAACTGATAGATCCTTCGCGATCCATCTTGTCAATTTTTATTTCCCAAGCGAAAAGTGGTCTTGTTTCAATTCCACTGTTCGACATATGTTTGTTTGTCAAGCAGTCACGACCAGACGCGTTGTTCGATTTTCTTTGAATTTGGCATGGATGTTCCTTGAAGTCATTAAAAGAGAAATAAGTGTAAGATTTTCATTTTTTGTCGCCGCTTCAAGGTAATGGTCGTTTTACTGGTTCCCTTCCATCGATTGTTGAGCTTTTTTCAACTATCCGAGACAACTGCGCAAGTTAAATCACAATGTCTCCAAATATACCAATAATAGCAAATGACGTTTAATTGTAATTTTGCAAGTACTGATAAAAGAAGAGAGTTTTGTAAATAATTCGGACTTAGAAAAAAATGGATAAACCTCTTTCAGACTACGATCTTTTTTTTTCTTGGATACGAGGTCTACTGTTTACAGATATATTCGTGTTTCTGTATTTAAAAGAATATTAAATAATTTAATAGTTTTCATCATCAGATTACCTAAATAATAATACTAATTTCAGAAGTTTAGTTTCAGTATGCTTGTAATATACAGTATTCGATGTTTCCGACTAGTGATTCTATTTCTTTTTTTAAGACAATAATGGTCTATCGATTATGAGAATAGTAGAACTAAAGGAGATATTGAAACCAAAAATTGAGCGGATGATAAGAAATACGTGCGTGCATTACTTGGATCTATTTTTAGGTTCAATTACATTCAAATATCTATCTTTCTTTTTTTTCACGAAGTAATTAAAGAGAAAGTATTGCGATTTCCAAAAGATTCCATCACGAGATTTTGAAAAATCTGCATGTCTCAGATCTCCCCGAGTTTGTAAAAAAAGCAATTTTTAAATCATGTTTTGTCTGTCCGTCTGAACACAGAAACTCAGAAACGCTACAAACTAGATGGGTGAAATTCAGTAAGTATGCAGTTTTTTGCACTAAAACTGTAGATTTTTGTTTAATTTGGATGAAATTCTACGAGTTAGATGGATGAAACTTTACATGTTGTTTTTAGATCTTTGTCAAATTTTATAGAAAACCTTCAAAAGACCTTTAACGGTCTAATTGTCTATCGGTTTCTCTATTCTTGTGTTTGTGAACACTATAATTCCAAAACGTGACAGGCTAGATAAATGAAATTTGGTATAACTTGTACGTGATAATAACACCAAAATTGAAGATCTAATATCATAAATTTGACCCAATCTGATAACAAGAAGAGCACTAAAATACTTTCCCGCCAAAAACTGCGAAGCTAAACACAAGACGCTCTGTATTGAACAATTGAAGAGCTGAGTGGATGAACATGTTAAGTGACAAACTTGAAAAAATTGAGATAAGTGGGCAAAAGAACACGTTAAAGTCTAATTTAAATATAGGAAGTTCATTAAATCTGCAAAGTAAAAAAATAAAGAAGTTTTCAGTGGATGAACATGTTAAGTGCACGGTCTCTTGTTTTTTTTCTCATGGAAGAACATGTTAAGGGCACTTAACATCTTCGTCCATGAGAAATTTGTTAAACTTTTTGACGCGTGAATGGAAGAACATGTTAAGTGCAAAAGATTATTAATTTTCTCTATAATTAAAAAAATCTATAGACATTTCAAAAAACATAAAATATTTTGAATGTTTTATAGTCACAAAAGTGCCTGAATAGAAAAAATAGAGTGAAAAAATAAAAAAATGTAACCTCTAAACTTTAAAGCTCGTTTTCTGAAATTCGCTTAATTGTCACTTAACATGTTCATCCACTCAGTTCTTCAATTATACAGGGAAGTTGAGGGGGAAAACCTCTCATTGGTTTGCAGGTCTGAAGATGAGTAGATTTGGAGTAATTATTTCAGATTAGCAGTGTTCAGTAAAAGAAGTCCACCTGTTGAATAACGTCACTCAAAGTGCAAATGGTCGTATATCATACATTCCATCTTGTTCAAATTCACCAGCCGATACCCCTTCCTATTACCGGTGTTGCGTACAGTGCAATTTGCGTACATGCCATTAACGTCTAATCAATCGTCTGTAACTCAACTGCAAGAGAGATTAGGTAATGATTATTGCAGGTTAACTAGAATTTATGACTATTGGCAAGAAAAATTTTTGAGCTGATCGAAAAATAGAGAATTTTTCTGGACATAAAAGCTATTTCGAGGAAAAAATTCTGATTTGTATCGATATAGGTACCTTATATAAATGGGAAGAAATAACATTTTCCTTGATTTTCCTCTTACATTTTTATATAAATTCATTAAACAATCTATAATAAAACTCTTAATGAGGAAATTGTACAAATTGTGTAAACATTACCCAACAGCATGCCAAATTTCTTCAAATCTCACGATTGTGCAATAAACAACGTGCAAATTGTTCTAACCTCTTTCAAAACTTTTTCATATCAATCAAAAAAGATCATTGATCTATAGTTAATGATATTTACGCATCTGCCACTGTACGGAAGTGCCACACAATCCATCGCCAATAGATGTGTAAGTCGCCAATGCCAATAAACAATATGGCCGCTAAGGAGAACAACGCAATGGCCACTATAATCAACGTGCATTGGCGACTTGTCATCCGTTGGCGATATATAAGGTACCGGCTAATGGATTTCAACCAAATGAATTTTTGATTTACGACTTTTTGCACTTTGAGCGACAATATTCTACTCAGATGTACTTTAAATAGTTTTAACTCTAAAAACAATAGCGGTTCATACATTGGGCAGCAGAGCGGTAGATCCCCCCTACAATTTCCTAAAAGGTTTTTAGGTAGATTCCTTACAAGAAGTCTACCTATTGCAATGGTTCTCATGACACGACTTCCGGAAAATTTCTGTAGGTCCTCACCGATCATCTAGAACCCAAACACCACCCTTCGTTCAAAAGATATAAATATATAATCTTTTGAACGAATGGTGGTGTTTATATATAATGTATAACGCCTTTGTCCATGCTATCTTGTGAACACGATCACTGGAGTAATTTTGATTATTTTCAAGCAGTGTGGAATATGTTGTAAGGATAATGAAAATCTCTGCCACGTTCGTAGATGAGCTAACCAGCTCAAAGGGGGTGGAAATGGTGAGGGTAGAATTTTTCATTTCCCCATAATTCCTTCACAGTTGGAAAATAGAAAGAAAATTTAAATTAGGCGAAATACCGCCTTATCATCACAAACAATTTTCGCATTTAATCCTTTTTGATAGCTGCAATTGCTTAGAAGTTATGAGCTAAAAAGTGAATTTACTTCCATTCCACTCTTTGTCCCCTAACTGAAAGTATCTTTCAACCTATGCGTGTTACCCCTTGTTCGGAAGCTCCCGTCATTTGCAGTCTCTTCCACTCTCTTTCATTCTTGCAGCTCTAATTCTTATGAAAATGATGGACGAAATGTTCTTTTCCTTATATCTCCTGACTAAAGGAATCTGCCTTTGCCATCCTGCTTGACGACGGGGATTTTTTTTAATCCTTTCTCGTGACATTTGTCAATATTTCATTTCTGCTTTTGCACTTTAAATAGCGATATGTTTCCTAGTGTTTCCGTAAGTAGTCTGTAAGTGTAGATAAAATTTGTCCGTATTACTTCAAAAGCTTTAATGCTATATTAATATGAAATCATCGCATATCTAGTATCCTGGAAGATTTTAAAATACTTCAATCTTTATCTTGTACTCTTCCTTATGCAGTTTTTCTTAAATCAAACACGGAATTTTTCTATTTTATAAATATCATTCGAGTACTGTTTATGTTTTACTACACAAATTCAAGTAAAGGTGTGTTCTAGTGAGTTTACTTGAGTAAATTTTATCTGTTTATGACAGTCCATTAAATGGTGAAAACCTTTCACTATATTAGAAAACATTCCTGTAACAGCATTATCTAAAAAGAGAAATGTTCGAATAAAATATAGTTTTCGGTGTTTCTGTAAGAAATTTACTTCTGTCCCGTCAGCTTTCAGGGCTGACTTCATTGGCACTTTTCTTTCTACGTCCAAATATATTCTGAAACAAGATTTTAATGCAATCATTCCATCCTACAGTGTCCTGATTTCAATATTACCCCTGTTTTCATAATTTGTTACAGTATTAATGATTTATTTCATAGAATTCTCTATCGGCCTTCCAGTTAATTCTACTCTAGCATTTTGCTTTCATGCAATTCTACCTTTATTTTAACGTAGTATTGTCAGCATAATGTCTATTGAAATAGATATTCGTTTTAGTGACAGTGTCAATGAACTTTTCCTCATCTAGAGTGCATAATGTCTATTGAATTAGATATTCGTTTTAATCCCAGAAAATTTAGCGTAAGGACATTTTAAGTTTGGATACAGGAGCTGCTTAGTTTAGTTATATTAACGTCCCGTTTCGAAGCAACACGAGGCCTCTTTTGGGACGGACCCCGTAATTTTGAACCGCGGCCAGATGACGAAGACGACACCAGAGCTGGCAACCATCTCCAAGCTTCCGCACCACACCAACGAGAGTACGTTTGACCTCAGGTATGATTTGGAAAGCAGCAGGCCCAATGCACGACGGTTCTTCAGCGGAATCGGGTTTCGAGCCTGAAGCGCTCCGGCCCCAATACCTCCCACTAGGTAGGTATGTAACCTAGGTACATACCTACAGCTACCTTACCACTACGTCGCCGCGGCCCCGCTTAGAGTAAGGTTTAAAACTAAAGGTTTGACTAAATTTGAGATTGCGGTAAAAGACGACAATCGAAAGACTTCAGATCAGACTGCTCACAAACTAGGAACGTTTGACGGGGAGGGACCATTATGTAGACGAGAATATTATAACTATTGTTCATGAATGTCCCCTGGTGGCGCTGAACGTCGTTCCAGGTCCAACTATCATTTAACTTTTTTTGGTATGAATAGTTTCTGTGTTCGTATAGGCTAGCTGTTATGTTCAGGTTTGTCTCGTTCTTGTGAAATAAATATTATATTTATTTATAAGATGGAGTTTTTGTTGCAGCCTACTGAGTCCCTTTCCGGCAGGTAAGTGAGTTCACCGAAACTAATTTTAGAATCAATTAATTACCGAATTCATGACTTACGAAGTTATGGGTATGATTTTTCCCCTTCATTGTGGAACGAATGTTTGACAGCTGATAATTGGGTTAGAGTGACTACTAATTTGGTTGAAGAAGTTCCCAGACAACGTGTGGATGTAACCTTCAATTTTCAGGTCCGGTTAAACTGGAGTTTAGGGTGCGTACTATTTTCTCAGCAATTTTCTTTGGCGCAATTTTATTTACCGTCGCCCAACACTGTTTAGGATGCGCAGTGAGTTTTTATAGGTCTCCTGAGCATTCGATGCCTACGGCATCTCAAAACGAGAGAATGGGCACGCCATGCCTTCGGCATTGCAAGTGTGCGCCGGGAAAATATTTTAACTTAAAAAAGCATTAGTGGCTTCGCTTTCAGCAAAGAGGGCCCCTCGTAGCTTCGCTTTTTCATTGAGGAACGAAACACACGGAAAGCACGAACACAAGAAAAACACGACGTCTGAAAATGATGAAACGTAGCAAGGGAACCATTGTTTCCAGAAAAAACATTCCTTATTCGATACTGGAAGCCATAATCAGCAACACAGAGAAAGAGAATAAGCAAATTAAATCAACATAAATCTTCAGAAGAGAAGCGAACGGTTATTGAAAAGAAGTCGTTTGGTAAATGATCAAGAATTCCAAACGAAGTATTATTCTAATTCGTACGCCGACCAATCAAATAGAAGAGAGTAGACAGTGGACTAATGGAAATGAGGCGAAATTAAGGACATGCGCCGTAGACCGGTAAACAAATCACTTTCGGCGCATGCGCAAATTACGCCGAAAAAATTTTCAACTCGCATCCAAAACAAATGTTCCGGAACTCTCTCTCTTGGCGACAAACAATTGGCGAGCTTAAGGGAAACGAAGTGAATACGCACCCTAAACTCCATTTCAGCCTCAGGTCCTTATGTGTGACATTATTTCTTATATACCATGGCGAATTCGTCCTGATATGAAGAATTTTAATTTGTCGAATTTCAATTTTCTTTCTGTGCGTTTTTGTTGCAAGTCCCTACATTTGGGCTGAGTATGTTAAAATAGGATGAAGTACTTGCAAGTATAACGAGACTTTATTTCCTAATAAAAGCGTTCTCATGCGAAAAAAAAATCTAATTGCTTTATTAACCCTTTAACTGCGGGTAATTTCTCTTATAAGTGGATTATAAACCACATCTGTATTTCATTCTGATTTTATTCCTGTACTTGAAAGAATTATCGCCCTTCTGTAGGCTCATGCAAAGAGAAGAATTCATTTCCTTAAATAAAATATCAGAAATTGCATTATTTTAGCATTTATAGTGGAAAGGAGAAAGAGACTCATAGAATTTTCATTGAAATAAAAGTTTCCCAAAAGATATCTACACAAAAATGAAATATAAATGGCTGATTCCAATGCAAATACTTTTCGAGACATTATATGGGAACGCTACCAGCTCTAATTCATTTAGATGATCACCAAAATCATTGTTGCAGAGAAAGATTATACGCATTTTAGGACTAATTGCACAAAAAATTATTTTCTCTCAATCCATAGTTACGTTTGTTTTCTTGCTTTCTTCATTAAAATAAAATGATATTAATATATTAAATCACCTAACATACAAAGGTTAGTTTCAGTTAGCAACTAATTTCCGTATCAATATACATTTAAAAGAATGTAAGAACCATTGTAACAAAAGATATCTCTACATTGGTACGCATTGAATTGGCCTTGTTGACGTCATATATGACGTATTTTCATCTAGAAAGTTTCTTTCAATCATAAAATCCGCCATTTTGAAAATTTTCAATACTTGTGTTGCGACATTTAGTGCGCTCTGATATTTACGACTACAAACTGGTGTAAAAGTGACTTTTTTAACATTCTTTTACATTAAGTGATCGTATTACATTTATTTACTTGTTTTTAGATTTGTATAAGTGTCTTTTCAGATAGAATTCTGCCATGGCTCTTGGATGGATCCGCAAGAGATTGTAAGTTGTTCAGAATTTCTGAAATTATGCTTATAAAGTATATTTGAATTAGATATGCGTTTGTTTAACTTTTACCGTTTTAAATAAATAAAAACTTATGAATACGGAAATTGATTCTTCTAAATCTTTTCTACGTTTTATATCTTGTGAAATATATCTTTATGCTGCATATTATTTCGGATGTTTATAACATGTTATATGTTTAGTCAAATGCATATATTTTGGGGAAAATGTATCAAAAATTATTTTTTTACGAGCGAAATAGCAAAGATAATTATTTAACGCATTGTATACGAGAGTAAATTGGTGAATAGGATTATTTTCACCCATTCCGTCAAGGTATAACAAGTCACTCTATCTCCAACATTACGCCAAAACGCAAGATGGCTGCTAATATTTTATTTGTTTGAACGAACGGCAATCATTAATTCTGAGTAAAATGGGTATCATACGTTAGAAAATTCGGTTGAAACTATAAGTTGGTACGCACTCTTAAAAGGCTGCCGAATCGCCAAAGCAAGACGTTGACCACTGCATAACATTGGAGCCAAGTCGCCAAAGCTATATGCAGGTATTACCAGTATTAGCTTTGGCGACTTGGTGCCATTTTAAGAGCATATACCAACTTCTAGATTTCAACAAAAAATTCATTAATCAAACGAAAATAGCAAACTCTTGGCAAGTCTTTTAATCATATGACGACATATTTTTTGTTTCCAAATGAAAATCAAGCTACATATATAGAAATATTTTATGTCTGCTGATGAAATTAAATAATATCTAGCATTACTTCAACAGCATTTGTTAAAATATCGTAATTATATGCTTCAACTAAAGTTGAAATGAGCGAAAATAATTGCTGTGAAGATTAAAGAGAAGATAATATTTTGATTTGTTTCAATTCCAGCGTCCTCCAACTATATTGAAGTTTTAAAAATGTGTAAAAAATAAAGTAAGGCTCGAGAACCCAGAACGTCGCCAAACTGATGATTCTTTCGCCACTGTTATGTACCCATCATAACGGTTTTAACCATGTCAAACATAATACAATGTTCCGTGTGTTATCGCTTGAAAAAAATTCAATTCTGAACAGCATTTGGCGACGGTACCGTCTTCTCGAGTCTAACCAAGAATAAAACCATAAATTTTGGCGCTGATTCGTCTGTTATCTGACTAAGTTCCAGCATGTAAGTCTAAATGTGTACTAAAACTATGAGCAAAATTCTTTTTTATGAATCAGAATTATCACA
>BGPR01014294.1:16722-39585 GCA_013235015.1 Araneus ventricosus | reverse complement strand
ACACACAGAGTCTTCGTGAATTAAACACGCATGCAGAAAAAGTTCTTTGGTTGTGGTTAAAATTCTCGAGACTAAATTTATTTGATTTATGTTAAAAAGGAATTAGAATGTAGAACATGAGTTTCATTTCATTAATTTATTCAAACCTAAGATATTTTTATTTTTCTATGCCATTGATAGAGTGAATTTGAAACTATAAGATTCATGTAGGATTGACATAGAGTAAGCAATGATTAGAATTATCTATGTGGAATATTCTCAAAGATAATCTGTCGCAAATAGAAGCAAGCACACACACACACAAACGTAGCAACTCTTTTATCGTTATTCGAAGTAAATCACACACACACACAGTCTTGACGCATGCAGAAAAAAGTTCTTTGGTGGTTAAAATTGTCGAGATTAAATTTATTTATTTGATCAATGTGAAAAGGAATTAGAATGTAAAACAGGAGTTTCATTAATTTATTCAAACCAAAGAGATTTTTATTTTTCTTCTATGTTATTGATAGAATATTCTATGATCGTTTTCATCATTCGAAGAAATGTGTTTTAAAAAATCGAAAATGAATTTCAGTCATGTAAGAAAAATTAGTTAGAGAAAATACATATAATTAATGAAATAGAATAGTTTGTGAAATAATATAAGATTAAAAGAAATAAGGAAGTAAGAAGAAAGTCAAAAATAAGTTCGTAAAAGCAGAAATCACTCGAAAGAAAGCTATGTTTAATCAGTTAATAGGTAAAAATTTTAGGTTAGTGGAATGTTTTATATAGTTTTTGAATCAATGCATTTGTGACTTTTAATGTAACCTTTTTAGCGGCATTCGAAGTAAATTGCAATGTCTTTATAGATAAGTTATATGTTCAACAGAAAAGAAGTTATCTTTAATGGTTAATAATAATGAAGCTTATTTCGTCGATGTTCCATTTAACTTTAAGAGAGTTTAACGTTTTGATATTCCTGAAACAGTTGAAAACGGAATTTTAAGTTAACTTATTCAAACTAAGTGATTTTTAGTTCTCTTATATGTTATTGTTAGAATATTCTAAAATTGTGTTTGTTAGTGGAAAAATAAGCTTGAAGCAAAGAGGAAAGTTGAATGATGAAAGAAAAATAAATCCAAGTTGGATCATTCGAAGAATTATTCTTATAAAACTGATTTAATTAAGAAACAGATTTTATGAGAATTAGCGACTAAGTAAACTTTTTGTTATTTAAGAACAGAAAAAGCGCAAGTTTTGAAATTTTCCTGAAAACAAATGAAAAACGTTATTCGATAACGAAAAAAGAAAAATGAGCATGCCGAAAAATAGAATAAGATTGAAAGTTTAACTCTAATTGATGAAATTCTGTTCAAAAGCTGAGAAAATTCAAAGTCTCTAAAAACAGAAAAAAAAATGAAATTAAGATTGTAAGTATCAAATTATTATGTTCATTTTATATTTAAATATTTTATTTTAATGCACGCATGATAAGTTATGATTGAATTGATGCAAATCTGTGGAAGGACGTTGTGAAAAATCTAAGTGACTAAAATCAAATTTTTGTAAAAGAAATTAGCCGAGAAAATTTAAAGTTCTTCAAAAATTTTCAAAGTCCGAAAATAAAAATAAATTCGTTATCATCCTTCTTGTCTAATCTAAGAAGAGTTCGAGCACATTTCTTATCTGAACTGGAAGTCGGGTGGGGAGGAAAGTCGGGAGGGAAGTGGCTGATCCCGGATCCCGGTGAGCCAGAACTCTTATTATCCATCTACTATGGACTGTACTGAAATTATCGGACAATATTCAAACCTGAAAAGAAATTTTTCATAAATCAATTTCTTACCACTTTAAAAAATTTAAGATTGCGTATATAAATTTATAAGAAATTATAAATAAGGCTGTTTTAGAAAAGCGTCTTTTCAAATTTTCAAGAACGTTTCCATCAGCGTATCGAGTCGAAAATCCGGTAAAGACTTTATGGTTGCGTAGCCGTATGCATAGCATTTCACTCGCTTAGGACGTTATCTAAGTGAGTGAAATGCTATGCATATGGTTCCGCAACCGTATTGAAAAGAAAATTGCTTTCGAGTTTATTTACAGTTAGGATCTGCGCCATAGACTATAAGTGAAAAAGTTGTGATGAAATCATAATAACAAGTGTTTGGTATTCACATGTAATTTGTCTACTCTATCGCTTTCCTACGACGTCTGCGCATGATTCGTAAACGTTCGGACTGTCGTTTTAAGCCCGATAGACATGCAGAGAATGAGTACCCTAGATATCACTTCCGAGTTTGATAAGCAATCGCAGAGGCCCCAGTCGATAATGTAAAAACTAGTCACTTTGGTTCCCGCCTTTTGAAACGGGAACCAACTGTCGGCGATACATTTTGACGTTCGATGTTCCAACGCATGCGTTCGCTTCTCAGTACCTGTGACTTCGTTTTGCATAAATGGCAGTTTTGTCCCTAAATAGTTTATATGTGGTTATTCTTGCGGTTATTTCGATAAAACATAATTATTTCGCAAGAAAGAATTAAATATTCGTCGTTTGTAAACAAAGCTGTTCTTATTGAACTATGAACACAGCTTCTTTTCCTTTATCATTACAGCTTCTTTTTTAGCAAATTCCAATTCTTTTAAAGTCTCCGAGAACACCACCGTGGATTTATACGCACCATTAATTATTTTTTACAGATATGCACGATTAATTATTTTTTAAGGGAATGACTCATTTAATTTTTGAGCTCTAAAGCATGGCTTTAATTGACTTCAGTTAAATAAAAAAATTACAAAACTTATACAGTTCTCATTCTTTCAAATAGAAATTTAATGAGTGATGAAATTTAAACCTTTTAGTTAAGTGCTTTAACACTCCGATATTCGCATCCCAAAAGTCATTTAGAAGGTCACACCGGATGTGTCAGTTCCATACCTCCTTAGGTCTTTAACCTTTCTAATTTTAGTAATAAAAATTAAATAAGCATTAATCAAAACAAAATATGCACTTTTCAACCTTTTATTGAGAATACGTGAACAACATTAAAATTATAGGAATCCACTACCATGGCATTGGAACCAAATCTACTAATAAAAGAATTTTATCGGTATCACCTCACTGTGAGCTATTTTTCATATAGCAATTTTATTTTGCAACAAAGTTGCATCAGTCTTGCTCTGTATGTTAGACACGGAAGACCACAAGTTCATAACAAGTTTGCAACAAGTTATCGCAAACGACGATGTTACCATGTGTCGAACTTGCAGTGAACTTGTGCAAGTTCATTGCAAACTAGTAGAGAAAACTTCCCGTAAGTGATATATCCCCCCACCCTCTGCAAAGCCTTATTCAACTGAGGGATAAACCTTTTACTCTTTTCTTTATTTTCGCGGAATAGGACAGTGGGCTTGCCTTCCTTCTTCTTTCCTTCCTCTTCTTCTCACAGCACACTGAGTTACTTTTAAAGGAACTTAGTTTTAAAATCCTGGGGCATGTAGAAGACAGCGTGATTCCAACACATGATCAGCGGGTCCGTAGGAGGTTATGCTAATCACAATACCAACTGAGATTCCAGCAGCGAAGAGAAGAATGGAGTTTTTACTTCGTCATTATGCCATGTTGTCAAGAATGCCGTCTCGATATCGCGGCAAACTTGTTTTGCAAGGGGGGTGGTAGAATAGGCTAAGTTACCTTGCAGGAGTTACGGGGCAAATTTGTCAAGCCAAATTTGCCATGACAAGATAATATAAAGAAAAAATCAAACTTGCTGCAAATGTGCATGCTATCTGAATTGGAATAATTCAATTTACACAAACAAAGGAACAATATTGCAAAGTACTGTCCACAGTATTGGCAAGAATACTTAGCCAATCCGCTGGTCTTGGAGACACTCATCATGCAGGGAAGGCACGGTTTTCTTGTTCCACCGACAGTGACATCGATTTTTTCAGAATTCGAAATTTCAGGTTGTGGAATGAGCACTAAAATATTTTCGGTGATTGACCGAGGAATGTTTTGGATTCGTGCAATTCTGAGCAGCTGGTCGTGAATTAATTCTCATCCAAGTTCCCTAAGAAATATACCTCGTTTTTTTATTTTATTTTGGATCTACATTAATATTATTAGGGAATTAATGCAAACAACGTTCTAAATGGCCATCTCCTCTTTCCTCTTTTCACGTTATACGCTAGACACATTTTAAGTACGATATCGACTCAGATTTTGTGTTTATTGTAATATATTATGATTTTTGTTTTTTTTTTCTTCTTTTCGCCATTATTGTGGTTAATGGTGTCATAGCTGTACATGCTAGAAATCAAAATAACATTTTTCTTTTTTTTTGATGAACGTTTGACACCATAGTTCCTTATTTTGAAAAGGCAAACATATTCCTAAAACCTGATCGATTGTTTACTTCTTTCAAACTGTTCGGAATTTACCATTTGTTCTTTTTAATGTGCCCACAAATGGCAACTGATATTTTTGTCCTAAAATATTAAAAAAGGGTGCCATCACCAAACCAACAGTCGGCGATGAAGTTACGACCTGATTTGTGGATCGGTTTTGTCAATCGCTGGACAATGCCACTCAATTTATTACTGATTTCATAAGTTCCTCTTTTTGCTTGTCTGTCAATAGCTCAAGATTACAGGTGTAATACAATGCAGAATCAAGAAGAGCAAACACTTTTATCCCGTACTTAGAAGGTTTGTAAGGTATGTACTATATGAAATAGCACCTGCCTCTGAAACCTTCTAACATTTCATCGATTGACACATCTGATCCCACACTATAATATTCCTGGCAATTTTTAACAAATCTTTCAAACAATTGACGGACTGGCGCTAAGCGGTCCACTTCTCTTCGTTCGAGAATTGTTTAACAATCATCAAATCTCAATGTCCGAAGAAGAAATAGAAATCTTCGTACATTCACTGTCAATTGAAATATTTCCACTGCGATTCCGTGACTACAGGTAATGCAGACTCATTTTCCCCGCTTTTTGCTAACCAGCTATGTACACGAGCACAATAAAGACCTTTATTTTTGTCAATAGGGAGATCATCTCTTTAGAGCGAAACATTGGACTGATTGGTACCGATGTACTGAATGGTGTACGTTCCAATAATCCAAAGCATGTCATAATGTTGCCAATACATTTTTCGCTTTAACCACAACACCAGGAAGTCTTAATAGCAGATTACGTTTAGCCTTTCTTACATGGTTGCTCAACAGAGTTTTTCTTCAAGGATTAGTATAAACATTTTTTTATTTATGTTACGGTGGCACACATAGAGGTTCCCATCATCTTCCTCGTCTGAACAATCCACAAGTGTCGCTTTGCTGCATTTCCGCGATCCCTTATCTTTATTTTCAACAACTTTAGTTGCGTCGGTTTCATGCTCCGCTTTTTTCAAATCAACCGGTGACGCTCTTTGTGAACTTGATGAACCTGGAATTGGTCCACTAGATTCAGCATCATTATCATAGCTATCAAATAGAAGTTTAAAGATTTTTGTAAAATCCTGAGGATCATTTATATTAAATGTAAATTTTATTCCTTCGGATGTCATGTTCCTAAAGCAATCAAAAGTACAAAATATAAATGAGAATATGAAAAATATAAAAGAAACTCTAGTAAACATGCTATAGGCATGAGAAAAAGATCAGACAGGAACGAAAAAAATATTGGCAAACCCTATCAAATTTTAGAAAACCTCGCCAAATTTTTGCCTCAACATGCAATTCTTCCTTGGCACAACTCAAATAAGCACCAGCATGTCAGATTGGCAAAGATTTGGCTTAGGTTAACTAAAATGTAGCGAGAAAAAAATAGAAGGATGGAATTGCATCTGTGAGATTCAGTTTCAATAACTGTAATTATAAGTAATAACCAGAATAAATATTTTCATATCTAGTGTAACTAATCTAAATATAGTAATACAACAATCTGACAGATCCAATGTTTCGTTTCAGAGTACAAGGATACATGGCAAAAGTCAGTTCGCTACTGAATCGTGAGTCTGTAAGAGTCAGGAGGGTATGGGTTGGTCTCTCTTCACCCAAGTTGTCGAAAAACGCATAAAAGAGCTTCTCGGTGGGTCTCTAACATTCAGCTTAACCTTCCCAATGTTAACGTAATAGTATTTTATTATTTTTGGTTATTGCTTAAAAGCAAATGGTTTGGAAAGGTGAATGATACCAAATGAGACGCTGAAATATAAACATCTGTGAGATTGTGATGGTGTTTCGAATCATAAATTTCTATAAAATGGCAAAATTTGTGAACATATATTATTAGTGTATAATCTTTTTTTTTAAAAATGAGGTTACTTACTTTTACCATGTAATTTAAAATTATTCGAGTTTTGTAAAAACATGCTTTTTGACCCGGTACATTTCGGTGAGATGGTTTTGCTCTATATTACAACAAAAATTTTCGCATTTTTATAACTTTAATATTCAAAATATAAGGTTATTGAAAATAATTCCAAAGATTATAATCTGCTATAACTTCTTTTTGTAAAATGATAGAAAGGAATAATTTGAACACAATGCAGACGGAAGCTTCACGTTTTGTTTGCGTTCGTAATAATTGCTCTACGCGAGTTCTCTTGGTTATACTAGGGCAATATCCGCGTGGTAGTTCTATCTTCAGAAGGAGGTAGAATCTTTTTGCTTCCATGTGAAGCATTCTCTATAGGGGAACCCGGGGCAAAACAGAACTACGGTTTAAAACTGAACACTCTCATTTTTTCTCACAGTTTGTTGCTCAAATTAGTGGAAACTCCATAAATTTCATAACACACCCTACAGCATATCTCTGGGTTGTCAAAGTCTATGAGAGTTAGCTACTATGTATAGTTTAGAAGATTTCCTCATTTTTGAACATAATACTGTAGTTTCATCGAGTTTTCTTCCTTTCTTGTTTCCATAATAATAACTTCAAATAAGTTATTATTATGTTTGGATAAGCTCTGCTTTTTCGTTAATATTATTCTGTGAACTGTTCATTCATATACTTGTATTGTAGTGCTTTAATTTCTAGCCCATCCTTAAAGTAATTCATTGTTAACCTCTGTACTTGGGGCATTACGGACAGAGGCAAACGGCACCGGTTTTTGTTTTGAACCCAGTGTAAATTGCTTATTGCCAGCATAGAAAGTGCTGACGGAGAAGCATTGGGAGTTTTGTCGTTAACTTAACTTTTTCTTTGTTTAATTTTTTACTACCGATGTAATGTCTGAAGTAATTTTAATGATATTTCTAATACTTAATATAACTTATATTATGTTGAATAGTCAAAAGAAAACAATACTTTATGATATTGAAGAATTTTAAAATAGTACATAAAACCCGATTCCGCCCAGCTCCTGGGCGAAATGGACCATTTGAAAAAAAATTACGAAATCGTGAATAACAATTTATGTTCTGATAATCGTCTAGTTTTTAAATTCATTATGTGTGACCAAATAAATATATTTTATAACATTGCATTTTCCGAACTTCTCTTATTCTAGTTCAATGATTTACTATTTTTCAGTGATCTGATTTATTCTCTATTATTTACTATTTTACAGCCCTCCGAACCTCAAGTATTCCATTTTGATCCGGGTCCCCCTACATATCTTAATCTCGTTCAATGTTGCATGCAAGGAGGCGTTAGGACAGTGTTTACAATACAATTCAATGATTTTAAGATACTAGTATTTTCAGAATGTTTATATGTTTATATACCTACATACAGAACATGTATGCGGCTGAGGAATGCACATCAGTGGCAGAGAACATGCTCCACAGTTAGGGTTGCCATACGTCCCGTAATTACGGGACTGTCACCTTTTCACTACTCGGTCCCGTATTGCTATTTGCCGCGTTTTCATCCCAAACACTGTCAGTTGTAGATAGTTGAAGCAATTTTGAACTATCATTATAATTTTTAAATGACTTGCACCAAATTTTATAAATATGTAAAAGAAGAAAACAGTGGCGTAACCACCCAGGGAGAAAGCGGATGTAGATGACCGTCCACGACAGAAAGACTTTATTCAATTTATGAATTATTGAAACAAAATGTGATGAGGGGTCTTAAAAGTAATTCCAAATTCCGACTGATATTTAAGCTTGTTTAACCACTGATGACGATAGGGATAAAAAATATATGGTGGTAAGGCAAGGGGAGGTAGACGACCCGGCCATGATAGAGAAACTTTATTTTATTTATGGAATTTTTGAAGCAAAATGTGATGAGGGGTCTTAAAAGTAATTCCAAACTCTAAGGTGCATGTAAGCTTGTTTAACCACTGATGACGATTGGGATTTTAACAAAATATTTTCCAGCCGCCACTGTCCAAGGTCGCAAAACGTTAATGTGTTTATGTCAATTTTAAAGTCTGATGCGATAAGGGAACGAAAAAATACCGAACTCCAGCTCCGTTTATAACACAGGGGCAAAATATCATAATATGACCTATGGTCCACTTACCCTAGTTAAGCCACTGGTAGAAAATGATAAAATTAAGATAGTAAAATCAACTTTAAACTATGTCTAGAAGAAAAAGGATTTGACCTTGTATCTTTTTATGGTATTCTAAGTGTTCATTTCGTTAGATTGATTGAATTTTATCGATTTTTTACCAAACTAAAATAAACCATTGCCTTCCAAATTTTTCAAGTTTCATTCATTTACCATTTAAGCTTACCATATCAATGCTTGGAAATTATGGAAACCGTATTCATAGAGTCTGGTGTAAAATGGATAATCACACGGTTATTGCCCTTAAAACCAACAGAAGCCACACAGGATAATTATTACGCACGCAAACAAAACTTTAGGCTTCTTTCTGTATGGTGCTCAAGTTATTGTCCTATCGTTGCTTACAAGGAAATGGTAAAAGAAATTAATATAATTTTTAAACGGTGCAAATGTTTTGAATAACACTGTATACAGCTCCGCAGCTTATTCAAGATTATACTTCGTAGAAGCTATCTTCAAATTTGAAAGAAATTGTATAAGTATTAGTAGCGCCTGTTTTTAGACAATTCTCTGCAATTTTTAAAGAAAATTATATCATCACGTCCAATACATTTTGTATTTAATACCTACAACATTACTCTTTTAGAAACTTCTTAATAAAAAGTTTAAAACATTCAAAAAATTGAAAAATTTTGCGATTTTGAATTTGGTGACCTGAGAGATCAGATTAGTGGTTTCATCAATTTACAATGGGTCATTGGCACGGAAATTTTGTAAATTCTCTTCTCGCGAAGGTTTCGAAGGATAGCTAAAAGAACAGAAAGCTATTATAAAGTGGTTTTTAGAAAGAACGTAAAATATATTCAAGCATTCTGATGGACCAATCCTACATACTGGAGGATCCAGTTGTTTCAGAATAAGGAAACACTTTTACATAAGCGTACTGGAAGAATTACTTTTTAAATTGGTATATATACCTTACAATCGTTTTAGAGATTATAAGGTATATATCAAATGGTATATACCAAAAAATATATAAGGTGTATACAAAAAAAACTGAATCCTCATTTTATATGGAATGTTTTTGGTTGCACTAGTGTAAACCGGATTTTAACACTCTATACAGCGAAATAAAAATTTATTGTATTATGAAATAACATTTGTTTCTGAATCAGTTCCAATTAGTCATAATTAAAAACAGAACAACTGAAACAGTTAGCTTTTAAAACAGGAAAAGATAAATCGTATCTTTCAAGATAAAAAAAGATTTTGAAACATTTAACCACTCACACAGCCTGATAAAAAATAAAGGAAGAAATTGCGTCGATTAAATATATTTTGAAAATCATAGAAATTAAATCACATTTGGATTAAGTTATAAAAAGAAAGCAGTATACTTTTTCTGTTATCTAGCTTCAGTTATTAACATTATGGGATTAAATGCAACTGCAGCTTCTTCATACTAATGATTTTTTTTGTCTGGTAGAGTGTTCAACATTTACTTGATTACGAGTAAAAATTAGCAGCAAGAAATAAGAGATGTCCATTTAATAAAAAACAAATGCTTAAAAGTAAAATGAATTCGTTGGGAAACCATGTTTGAAAGGATTACTGGAAAACTGGTGGCATACTAGGAACACTTAAAATATCGAAATTAATATAAGAATTTTTTTAATGCAAATTGTATTGTCAGAAGATAACTAGAATCCATATGGTGATGACTTACAATGTTTATACTTTCTGTAGCTCAGCTACTAATCATTTTTCAAGTATACGTAAGTAGTTTTTCTCACTTTGGTAACTTTTCCTTAACATAATGAAGAATAATCTTTCGGCAGCTCATTGTGTCCCTAAAAGATACATCGACTCAAATATTATTATATTTATTCCAAATGAATGAATAGACTCAATTTGATAAAAAAATATAATCTTTAACAATTATAACAATTACATAAAAATAAACAATTATTGTTTTACTCAATTAAAAATTTTTATCAATCGAATTAACCGCTTTCCTTCTCCCCTCTTATCGTTAAATGCGTATGAAATCCTAATTTTTAAATCACGCCAAATAAAAGCGGAACGCCTACATATGTTGTTCATGCACCAACTTTCATTTACCAGAAAAAAACATTTGCAAGAAGATTGAAATTTTCGTTGGCCTGAATTTTCGCCATACCAGAGCAGCGGCAAGTAAAAAATACTATTTGCGTAGACTATCCTTATAATGCATTGAGGTAATTTATAGAATTTGTACATTATCTCGGATTCAAAAGAATGATTTTATTTCAGGATTCATTGAAACTTCGTCATTGCACTGCTCAATAGAATTAAATTCCATCGAATTTTATGTGGAATCCTCCATCGCTACATCAAACGCATTGTTCTATTTATTTGAGTAACAATTTCCGGCTGAAGCACTCTGACGAAACATCTGAAATTGTCTTGCGATGAGGATCATTCACTTTAAATAATCTGTAATGAAGGAATTGTAATTGTAACTGTATCCATATTTAAACAGCTGACGGGCAGTCGAGAAAAGAAATATAAATATTTTGTTTCATATAAGATTCTAAAGAAATGTTAATTACCCGAAGTGCCATGATTCCTTCGCCATAATTTTCCTTTATGTGGCTGTAAAAGAAAAAGAGGGCATTTTCGTTCCTAGTTTCACAAAAAAATTAAGCATTATAATCCATACATTAAAATCACCCTTCTTACATTTTTTCCTTTCGAGTAGCCCGCATAGTATACAGATTATACTTCTAATGCGTACTGGCAGAGAGAGACTACGAAGTCAAAACAAACCTAAGTTGTATTAGTTTCAATCTCTCGTATAGAATAATGCGATTTCTGTTATCAACCTGTTGCCAGACGGATTTCAACTTCCGTTTGTAAAATCTCGTGTATGGCAAAGCATCTGTTTGAACCGAGAAAAGGTGACTTCTTCTTCTGTGAGGTCTAAAAATTTTACTGATAGTTTCAATATCCTGATTCTAGCACTTTTAAACGATTTTACTACGGAAAGAAGTGACAGGCAATGAGAAAGATCAACGCATTTCCGGTCTTCTTTGTTAGGTCAAGCTAAGTGAAATGTAAACGCCCCACGCCTCCATTTTCCACTTTTCTCCTATTTTGGTGTATGAAGTAGTTTTTTAAAATATCTCCTCCTGGTGCATGCGCAAAAGCGGAATCCGAGAACATACAAATTAATTGGACGACTGGAAAAGGAAAACACTTTAATGCTGAAAATTTTATTTTTAATATTATTATTTTTTATTTCGGATTCGCCGTTACATTTTTCGAATTTAAAACTGATGTTTTATAATTTGAATTATTTTTCAACATTTTTAACGGAAGCATTACCCAGTGAAGGGGGAATCTGATCAATCCTCATGAAATAAAGTTGCGAAATGTATTAATTAAATGTAAATGTAATAAAAAGAAAAAATATAAATAAAAATAATAGAATGATGTTTCAACTATCTTTCTAACAACTGCGGCATTGGCTTCACCAAAAAAGTTATTGTTGAAGCCATTACCGTAAAACAATTTTTGAAATAAAAAAATTCTCCGGTTGACAAAACGCTTGAATTCCACATGACTAACAAGCGTCCAAAATTTCAATAAGAAAAAGTTGTTCAAAAATCCTTTTTTAATAATATACTAAAAAATAAGTTATTCTATTTTATTTATTTTCTACTTTTTAGTTTTAAGTTTATGACTCATTACTAGAAATATAATGGAATTTTCATCAAAATATATTCTTTTATTCACTACCTGGTGCCATCACTCGTTTGCAATTAAAATTTTATTAAATTGATCGATTAATTAATTATGTTCTGAAAATATTAATATGGCATATTGTCATTGAGAATATAAAAGTGGGCAGAATTTCAAAACTTTACCACTTTAGGAAGTGAGTGAAACATCGATCACAAAATTTCAGATTTACATTTACGAACCAAGTCCAGTTGAATGAATGTGTATAAAAAAACCCACAGACAATATTTTAAGGCACGGTTAAACATTCTGTTATTTTTATTAAATATTCTTTATATCACACGCTTGTTATTAAAGGACACCAATATTCCAATAAGCGTTTGAGACACCCCATGTTTTTCATTTGAATAAAAAATTCTGTTCACGGATTCCAATGAAAAAAGCAAATTGAATTTGCAATTTCCCTTTCTCCCCAACAATAGCAACGTTCGGAGGTTAAGAACGCTGAGTTCAAGCACTCTGTTAACCCACAGCACCATCAACGCCTTTCACGAAACAGTGAGGTAATCCGTTTAGTTCTTTTGGCCACCGTAGGTGGCGCGCTATCGATTTGGAAACCAACGTTTAATGAGTTGACATTAGTGTCTATGGTAGTGCAGTCTCAGCTTCTCTTGCTCTGTGAACTTTCCTTTTGTTTCTATCACATAACCCTCATCGTAAGAGATGCGGGCATTTATTTATAGATTGTTCGCTACAGTATATTCTTACATCTGTTCTTAATAGGTTTAACATTAAATATAGTCACAAACTTTTTATATAACGTGGTACATGAAACATAATGTAATGAGGGGTATTAAAACAAAATGTAATGAGGGGTATTAAAATAAAATGTAATGAAGGGTCTTAAAAGTAATTCCATGCTTCGCGTGACATTTACGCTTGTTAAACCACCGATGACGACTCGCGTAAAAAAAAATCAAATTATTTTCGAGTCACAACTGGCCAAGGTCACAAAACGTCAATGTGCTTTTGTCAATTTTA
Organism: Araneus ventricosus; assembly: GCA_013235015.1. Taxonomy (NCBI): domain Eukaryota; kingdom Metazoa; phylum Arthropoda; class Arachnida; order Araneae; family Araneidae; genus Araneus; species Araneus ventricosus. The sequence continues at coordinate 26,356 of BGPR01014294.1, read as the reverse complement.
AAGTCAAATACAATAAGGGGGTGAAAAAATACCAAACTCCGCTATCGTTTATGACAGTGTACGAAAAAGCATAATATGACCCTGGGTCCACTTACCCTCGCTACGTCACTGGAAGAAAATGATAAAATTAAGACAGTAAACTGAACTTTAAAATATGACAAGGTTAAAAAGGATTTAAACCTTGCATCTTTTTTAGTATTCTACGTGTTCATTTTATTATATTGTTTAAACTTTATCGATTTTCATCAAAGTAACATAAACCATTGCCTACCCAATTTTCATGTTTCGTGTATGGAGCATTTAAGCGTCACATATTAATGCTGGAAAATTTTGGAAACCCTATTCATACAGTCTGGTGTAAAATGGACAATCACACGGATATTGCCCTTAAAACCAACAGCAGCCACACAAGATAATTATTAAGCACGAACAAAACTTTAGGCTTCTTTCTGTATGGTGCTCAAGTTATTGTCCTTATCGTTGCCTACAGGGAAATGCAATATAGCCATTGGTAACCGGTGCAACTCTTTTGATTAACAATTACATAGCTCCGCAACTTGTATATTCAAGTTGCAAGACACTGTTACATTTTCAAGTTTCTACGTTCTTAATTGCTATATTTGGTTGACGTTTTGAATTATGTTTTAATTAAACGATAGTTTGCTGTGAGCTATTAAATACTCACGAGAACGGTGTAAAAGGACCGTTCGGCGTGGCTGTTATATCTTTCATATTATTCCAATCAGATCAAAGGCTTGATTTTTTAAAAATACAACAGCGTCTTAAACTCTAATGTTTATAATTAAATACATAAAATATATTTATTGTTTTAAGTGTTTTTTATAATTCCACAATTTTGCTAAGGTATCCCCAAGATTTCTTCCGAATCGCTTTCATCAGAAAGATTATGCTTTGTAGAAGCCATCTTCAAATTTGAAAAAAATGTATAAGTATTAGTAGCGCCAATTTTTAGACAATTCTGTACAACTTTAAAAGAAAATTCAGTCATCACGTCCAATACATTTCGTATTTTACACCTACAGCACTATATAGTCATAAACTTCTTAATAAAAAGTTTCAAACAATTAACAAATCGAAAAATCTTGCGATTTTGAACTTGGTGACCTTGAGAGATCGGATTAGTGGTTTCATTCCCATTATAATGGGTGATTGGCGCCGAAATTTTGTAAATTCTCATTTCGCGAAGATCTCGAAGGATAGCTAAAAGAACGGAAAACCATTATCAAGTGGATTTTAGAAAGAACGTGAAAAGGAAAACACTTTTGCATAAGCGCACTGTAATCGGAAAGAATCACTTTAAAACGATTTTAAGGTATATTTACCAATAAACTGAAGCCTGATTTTGTATGGAATGTTTTTGGTCGCAATAGTGTAATCCGTATTTTAACACCCTCTCACCTGTACGCATTAGAAAAAAAATATTCTGTATACTATGCGGGCTTCCTCGAAAGGAAAATATGAGAATGGTGATTTTAATGCATGACATTATAATGCTCAGTTTTCTTGTAAAACTAGGGAAGAAAATGTTCTGTTTTTTTCTTTTTGTATTGCCAGCATAAAGGAAAATATGGCGAATGAATCATGGCATTTTCGGCTAATTGTCGATTCTCAGGCGAAACATATTAATATATTTCTATTCGACTGTCCGTGAGTTACTATATATGATACAAAGTTACAATTCCTTCAATAGAGGATACTCAAAGTGAATGATTCTTTCTAGAAAGACAATTTCGATGTTTCGCTGCTGCTTCAAAGCCGGAAATTGTTACTAAATAAATAGAACAAGGGCGTTTTTGGCAAAGTGATAGAGGACCTATTATAAAATTCAATGGAAATGGCGTTCTTTTGAACAGTGCAATGAGAAGCTCAATGAATCCTAGAATAAAAAATCATTCTTTTGAATCTTGTGATACAGACATCAAATTCTACAGGGCAACCACACGCTTATCGTGGCCTATAGCCAATTTCTAAAACGGTTTGGGGATAGACAAATGTCGCTAATTAGAAATATTCTTTAAATGTAGGGATAATATTTGTTTTTTGAGTGAATAAATATATTCGTGAAAAATTAAGAAATCTTAACTTTTATACATTCCAACGCTCCTGTATCAATCATATTTAGTAAATTTTTCTTGATATGTTAATTCAGTATCAAAAAAAGTTTCAATTTCTTTTGAGTGACTAAAACTGACTGAAAGCTATGGAGCTTTTGAATGTCCCTGAATGAGAATTAATTTACACTATTTTCCAATAGCCGTCTAAGACGATTTCTAATAATCAACGCAGCAGTTGCTCTAGAAGGCTGCGATTGGTTAAAAAATCATGAAATTGTGCTCCATAACCCGCTCAATTTTAGTCGGGAAGAGTGGGACTTTTTGCTACAAATCTAGATTGTCATGAATATTTTGCTTCAAATATCACTGATAGACAGGGGACATTAGTTAATTTAATTAAAAGTTAGAATTGCAATTTTTCTCGTGAAATGTTTAACGATTAAAAAATAAGCCTTACCCTTCATTTAAAGTTTTTTTTCCAATTCTAACTTATGTCTGGTTCTAATGGTTTAGAAATTAGCTATTGGACCACGGATGAGTGGAGACACCAGTATGAAGAGCCCTCAATGTAGAGTTGCTGATAGTCCATGAAAATAGTAGAAATTGCCCCATTTATTTATTATACGCCTAGGCGAGAAAACTAGATCTGCCAGTAAAAAGTTTCAGTCTTCTTTACAAGTGTTTTTTTCAAAAGAAAAGTTAAGTATCTACAAATATATGCACTCCACCTTGGCTTTTTTTGGTGTGATTGAAAACTAAAATTTCATATGCATGGAACGATATGAGGCATAGCAAATGGTTGATCCAATTGATAAAAAATTTTTAATTGAATAAAACAATAATTGTTGATTTTAAGTAAGTCTTATAATTATTAAATATTTATTTTATATGAAATCGAGTCAATTCATTCATTTGGATTAAATGTAATAATATTTTGGTCGATGTATCGTTAAGGGACACAATGAGCTCCTGAAAGATTATTCTTTATTATGTTATGAAAAAGTTTCCAAAGTGGGAAAAACTAATTATGTAGACTTGAAAAACGAATAATGGTTGAGATACAGAGCGTATAAAAATTTGAAGTCATCACGATATGGATTTTAATTATCTTCTGACAGTAAAATTTGCATTAAAAAAACTCTTATTAATTTCGATATTTTTATAAGCTTCCTAGTATACCTTCAGTTTTCCAGTAAAAAATTTCAAAATGATTTTCCAACGAATAATCCATATGATTTTAAAGCTTTTGTCTGATTATTAAAGGAACATTTCTTATTTCTCATTGCTATTTTTTATTCGTAATCAAATAAATGTTGAACATTCTACGAGACGAAAAAAAACATTACTATGAAGAAGCTGCAGTTGCCTTTAATCCCACAATGTTACTAACTGAAGCTACATGAAAAAAAAGTATACTGCTTTCTTTCTATAACTTAATCCAAATGGATTTTAATCTCTACGATTTTCGCGCATATTTTTAATATCAACACAGTTTCTTCCTTTATTTTATCAGGCTGTGTAAGTATTAAATGTTTTGAAATCCATTTTATCTTGAAAGATACTATTTCTCTTAAATGATAAAAAAAACTTTTTTAATCTTCTGTTTTAAAAAAGGTAATTGTTTCTAGTTGTTTTATAATTATGACTCTTTTGAAATGTTTGAAACCAAATGTTATTTCATAATGTAATGTAAAATTTTAATACGATGTAAAAGGTGTTAAAATACTTGTTTTCACTATTGCGATCTAAACATTCCATACAAACTGAGTCTCTTATGTATTGTGTTTGACCTTATAATCGTTTAAAGTGATTCTTTCCTATTCCAGTGCGCTTATGTAAAAGTGTTTTCCTGTTCTCAAAAAAATTGGACCCCTCCATTCGGTGGTTGTCTCTGCCTGTTTTACAGAGCATTATGTTATTTCTGAAAAACCACTTGATAATTGTTTTCCGTTCTTTTAGCTGTTCCCGTTCTTTTTCAGTTTAAACATCGAAAATAAAGGTGTCTTGTGAAAACTAGTTGTTTTTTTTATCTCTTTAACACATTTCGTCACGTAGCAGTTTGGAACTCTTCAACAAAAAGAGTGCGTTTTAATTCTTCTGTTCTTCGTATTAATGTCCCCAAGCTGTCTTTTTCTACTAAATCGATAATATTCTATGACTTTGTAATTTTTTCATTATTTTGTTCCAGTTTCGAGATGTGAACGTTAAGCTTGTGAGTCAGTATGTGCTTGGAAATTGATTCCACTGTATAGCGGATATCCGATTTATTATGCCTAGACACTACTTTCATGAATATAGCTGCCGTTGTCCTGAAATTAAGAGATGATTAGAAATAATATTTTCATAAATATGAAGAAAAAGAAATTATACGTTGAACCAAAATATGTATTAAACTTTTTGAAAGGGCAGTATCATCATTTGCATCAGATAAATATAAACGTTAACTTAAATCTTATTCCCTGCAATAGAGGCGTTGCAGACATTTTATAAACGGGATTTCTACAAATATATATCTTTTGGTATGTACAAACAAAGAGCTGAAAATAAAAGGTGAAATTATCAGCATATAACATGAATAAAATAAAAGGATTTTGCGAAAAAGATAGACTAAATTTTTATGAAGAATAAATTAGTAACTTAATTTTTTTTTACTTAAATATTATTTTAGATAAAAAAAAAATAATTTCATGAATTTATATACACCACTTTTCTTTCAAATATTTTATGTATTTAAATTAAATATTTCCAAACAATCACCGGTATTGGAACTATGAACAGTATCTAATTAAAGTGCTCGGGAATATACCAAGCATAGTGGTACAAAAGTATAGAATGATTTACCGTTGTAAGAGGGGATACGGTCGGTTCGAATCCATCTGCTTCGGAACACAGAGAAGAACAGAAGACATACACAACTTCCGTAAAAGTTTATTATTTTTAAAGAATGCGAATTTATGTTTCCTATATGTTATGAACCACTTTATTTAAAAGCTTTCGCTATGTATATAATGTTAAACTTAAAATTATTGGCTCTAAAGGAATGAAATTTCTGGAAATCTATATTTAAATGCTTGCAAACCTTAGGCTGCTGGCAACGTGATTGAAACAATAGGAAAGTCCGCAGAGCAGGAGAAACGTAGGCTGCACTACCATATCCACTAATATCAACTCTTTCAACATGGGTTTCCAAATCGACAGCGCGCCACCTACGATGGACAAAATGAACTAAACGGAATACCTCACTGTGTCGTGAAAGGTGCTGTGAGTTAACGGAGTGCTTGAACTCATCGTTCTTAACCCCCGGACCTTGCTATTGTTGGGGAGAAAGGGGAATTACAAATTTAGTTACACAGAAAATTCAATTTGTTGTTTTTCATTGGGATTCATGAATGGAATTTTTTAAACAGCTGAAAAACGTGGGATATCTACAACGCTTATTGGAATATTGGCAACCTTTATTAACAAGCGTGTGAAATAAAGAATATTTAATAAAAGTAATGAATGTTTACTTACCTTAAAATATTATTCTGCAGTTTTATACCATCTATCTTAAACTGACTCTATTCCCTAATTGTAAATATGAAATATTGTGATCTATTTTTCAATCAGTTCCTAAAGTGCTAAAGTTTTGTATTTCTGCACACTTTAATGTTCTCAATGACGATGCTAAACTAATATTTTCTTTTGTGATATTATTAATTGATCGATTACCTTAATTAAACTTAATTCCATACGAGTGGATGCAACCAAAAAGTGGATTTAAAGAACAGGAGTCTAGCTGCCGAAAATTCCGGCGAATATTTTAATAATGAGTCATAACCAAGACTAAAGTGAAAATAATTAAAATAGAATAACTTATTTTAGTACATTATTAAAAAAGAGTTTTCAAAACATTTTATTAAAATTTTGACCGTGTCAGCCATGTTTAATCCAAGCGTTTTTCCAACCGGAGTATTTTTTTTTTATTTCAAAATTGCAATATTTGGCTTGTATCAACAATGATTTTATTGGTTAAGCCAAAGCTGTAGCTGATAGAAATGATAGTTGAACATTATCTTATCATTTTTATTTATATTTTACTACTTTTATTAAATTTACAATTTATTAACATATTTTGCAAATCCTTTTTTTATTTCATGAGGATTTAATTCTATTTCCCTTTCACTCAGTAGCCATCTTGATAAAAATGTTGAAAAATAATTCAATTTATAAACAACAGTTTTAAAATTGAATAATGCAACAGCGAATGCGAAATAAAAAATAATATCAATAATAATAAACAGCAGGAAAGTGTTTTCCTTCTAATCATTCAATTATATTGTATGTACCGGATTCCAAGCTTTTGCGCTTCCTGCACCAGGCAGATATATTTTAAATAACTACTTCATACACCAAAATAGAAGAAAAGTGAAAAATGGAGGGTGTGTGTGTTTACATTTAACTTAGTATGACATAACAAAGAAGTCTGGAAATGCGTTCATCTTACTCATTACCTGCCACTTCTTTCTGGAGTAAAATCGTCTAAAAGTGCTTCAAATGCGATATTGAAACTCAGTAAGAATTTGACCTAGCAGGGCAAGAAGTCACCTTTCCTTGGGTCAAACAGATGCCTTGCCATACACGAGATTTTAAAACGGGAAATTGAAGTCAAACTACCGACAGATTGGTTACAGAGTTCGCAGTTTTCTTCAAGAGAGACTTAAACTAATGCAACTTTAAGTTTATTTTGTCTTCTTAGTTCCTCTCTACCAGGCGCATTAGGAAAATATTCTATATCATGCGGCTTCGAAAGGAAAATATGAGAATGGTGATTTTAATGCATGACATTATAATGCTCAGTTTTCTTGTAAAACTAGGAAAGAAAATGCCCTATTTTTCTTTTATTGCCACATAAAGGAAAATTATGGCGAATGAATCATGGTATTTCCTTGGCTAATTAAGTCTGATTCTTGTATGAAACATATTAATTTAGTTTCTATTCTCGACTGTCATGAGTTGTTATATATGATAGCGTTTACAATTCCTTCATTAGAGGATAATTAAAATAAATGATTCTTCAAAGACAATTATGATGTTTCATTTATGTTTCAAATGGCAACCTGCTTACTGAAATAAATAGAACAATGCGTTTTTGGCAGCGATGGAGGATTCCACGTAAAATTCAATGGAATGGAATTTCATTGAGTTATGTAATGAAGTAAGCTGCAGTCGAATCTAGAATCAAATCATTATTTTGAAACTTAGTATAATAGACAAATTCTACAGGGTGTCCACACTTATCGTGGTCCTATAGCCATAAAACCGTTAGAGATAGCCACATATGGTTCCAATTAGAAAAAATGCTTTAAATGAAGAGATAATATATGTTTTTCTTGAGGAATAAATATATTCGTGAAAAGTTAAGAAATCTAACTTTACACATTCCCTCGGTATTGTCAATCATATTTAGTAAAATGTTCTTGATATTCTAATATTTTAACAAAAGTTCCATCTCTTTTTTGAGATTCTCAAATCTGACCGACTATGGAGCTTTAACACGCTGACTTAGACCACTTTTTCAAAAGCCGTCTTGCAGACGATTTATCAATCAATGCGCAGCAGCTGCCTAATGGGGCCTACGATTGGTAAAAAAATCATGAAATTAAAAGCTCCATAACCTTCGCTCAGCTTTAGTCGCTGAAGAGTGGGATTGTTTTGCTTAAAATGTTAGATTGTCATGAATATTTTACTAAATATGAATGATAGGACTGTTTTTAAAGTTAGAATTTGTGCAATTTTTCAGAAATATATTAAGCGTTTAAAAACAATTTCTTTCCCTTATTTAAAGCATTTTTTCCAATTGGAACTATATGTCTATCTCTAACGGTTTTGTAATTAGCTATTGACCACGAAAAAAAAGTTTGGAGAATTCCTCTATGAAGAGCTCAATGCAGGATAAGAATAATTCATGCAAATAGTAAATGCCCTATTTATTTATTACATGCTGCTGGTATCGAGAAAAATTTCAGTCTTCTTGCGTTATTTTTGTTCGCTAAATGAAAAACTGCTGCATGTACAATATATGTACGCGTTCCGCTTTAATCTGAGTGATTGAAAAACTAAAATTTTCTTATGCATGGAACGATAAGAGGGGGGAAAGTAAATACGATTCCATTGATAAAAAATTTTTAATTGAATAAAACAATAATTGTTTATTTTAAGTAAGTATCATACTATTAAAGACTTTATTCTTATATGAAATCGAGTCAATTCCTTCATTTGGAATAAATGTAATAATATTTTAGTCGATGTACCGTTAAGGGACACAATGAGCTGCTGAAAGATTATTCTTTACTATGTTAAGGGAAAGTTACCAAAGTGAGAAAAACTAATTATGTATATTTGAAAAATGAATAATGGTTCAGTTGCAGAGCGTATAAGAATTTGAAGTCATCACCATATGGATCCTAATTATCTTCTGACAATAAAATTTGCATTAAAAAAACTCTTATTAATTTCGATATTTTATGTTTTCCTAGTATACCATCAGTATTCCAGTAAAAAATTTCAAAATGGTTTCCCAACGAAGAATTCATATTACTTTAAAGCATTTGGTTTCGATTAAATGAACATTTCTTATTTCTTGATGCTATTTTTTATTCGTAATCAAATAAATGTTGAACATATCCACGAGACCAAAAAAAAACATTACTAAGAGAATTGCAGTTGCCTTTAATCCCAATAATGCTACTAACTGAAGCATGAAAAAAAGTATACTGCTTTCTTTTATAAACTAATCCAAATGTGATTTATTCCTACGATTTTCAAAGCATATTTAATCAACACAGTTTCTTCCTCTTTATTTTTTATCAGGCTAATTAAGTGGTTAAAATGTTTTGAACCATTTTATCTTGAAAGATACTCGTTTCTCTAAATGATAAAAAAACCTTATTTTAATTCCTCTGTTTTAAAAGGTAACTGTGTCTTGTTCTCTTTTAATTAGTGACCCTTTAAATGTTTCGAAACAAATGTTATTTCAAATGTAATAAAATTTAATACGATGTAACAAAGGTGTGTATATCGGTTTACACTATTGCGACCTAAAACATTCCATACAAACTCATTGCAGTTTATTGTAGCAAAGACTTCATAATCGTTTTAAAGTGATTCTTCCGATTCCAGTGCGCTTATGGAAAGTGTTTTCCTTGTTTCTAAAAAAAAATTGATCCTCCATTCGGTGGGTTGTTCCCTGATTGTTTGAAATATATATTACGTACTCCTTGAAAGACACTTAATAATTGCTTTCCGCTCTTTTTAGCTGTGCCTGTTCTTTTTCAGCCTACATCGAAATAAAGGTACTCTCGAGAATCTAGTTCTTTTTTTTATCTTTTTTAACATATTTCTGTCACGTAGCAGTTTTGGAAATCTTCAAATCAAAGAAAATTAGTTTTAAGTGTTCTGTTCTTCAGCTTTAATATCCACATGGTATTTTTCTACTATATCGATAATATTCTATAACTTTGTAATTTGTTTCCATTATTTTGTACCAGTTTCAGATGTGAACGTTAAGTCCAAAGCTC
>BGPR01014294.1:0-16697 GCA_013235015.1 Araneus ventricosus | reverse complement strand
AGGAGTTTTCCGGCAGGCGGTGCTGAAATTGATCTTATCGTATAGCGCATATCCGATTTATTATGCCTAGACACTACTTTCATGACTGTAGCTGCCTTTGTTCTTAAGTTAAGGAGGGTGTCTAATATTTAATTGGACACCCTTTGTATTTTGAATATTTACTTTACACTACGACACACCCCTGAATCCAGAGATAAAAATCTCCGGTTTGCAGTTTGGATGACTGTACGTAAAAACTGTATTTATGAAAAAAAGAGTTACATACTGTGTTTTAACATAGACGAAAAAGATGTGAAAAATATAAAAACGTTTAAAAATGTGTGTTTACATATGAAAAGAAAGACTCGAGAAGAAAAAAATATTTTGAGACAGGTCCCAAATGTTCGCTGCATCTATATTCTTGTAGGAGGACTGATTAAGTCCTAGGAATTGAACCTCTAGTGGGTGGTCTTAGTCGATAAGTTTGAGGGTCTTGGTGAAGGCGACAAATCTGGGTTGGAGTCGGATCAACTGGTTGCGTCCGGTGGCTGTTTTATGATTTTCTCATTTTCAGTGAGGAAAGATACGAGTTGAGCTATATTTATTCTTGATAGTTTATTTCAAAGTACGCTTTTCCACCAAAGTTGAGTATTTTCTGCATTTGGTTTTGTAAAATGATAAGATTACGTCATGTAACAAGAAGTTGAATAGTGTAGAGGGTCTCCCTTTTCCTTGCATGTGCAGATATCTGAATGATGAAGCCGGAATCAATAGATAAAGCTGGGGAAAGGACCGTGGCCTGTAGCGAAGAGGATCGGACGCAACAAAATCATCGATGTGAGTTGCATCAACATAAAGTAGGAACCTTTACCCCAACGCATCGACGCAAAATGCATGATTTACTGAAATCCGCAGTACACTGGAACGTCGATCATCAGGGCCTCTATCAGCCAATGTCTCTGTTAATAGAGCCAGTAACAGAAAATCGAACTTTCTACATTTTTTAGTAACGTCCCCAGATTTTCCAGAAAATGGTGGCAAATTGGCTTTGGAACCGATTTTCCTGTTACGAAGTCCTTTAATCAGAAGGCTTGCAAAATATCCTTTTCGGGAGGTCTTCCTTTATAACCCAAGAAGACATTTATATGGGAAAAAATGCCGTAATTCCATTTTTAAGCACATCCATAGTGATGTGCGTAAATTCCATAAAAAAATTCGCGCTGTTAAACGGGGAAAAATACTCTCCAGGTAACATCCTTAAAGAATCATCGGGGAAATTCAAAGGAAGCAACTTAAATCAGTAAAATTCGCTAATATACTTATCAAAGTTGAATAATGTTACAGAATACTCATGCAAAAAATTACTAATAAAAGAGTTTGCTAAAATGTTAATACAAGGTAGTACATGCGGACTTATTTTTATAATTTCAAGCAAACAATTTCGGAAAATCTTGTCGACAAAAAAGACCATGATTTAAAATGATTCTCTATTTCAATTCCAATCCCCCTCGGATAATCGGTGTTCTACTGTAATTCAAACGAATAGCTCAAAAAAGCCGCGCAAAAACCTCAAATAATGTTTTCAACCACTTTGCCATCTTGACGAAATTTATGTTTAATGACGCAGTCAGAGACCTATGGAGAAGCTTGGATTATATCCTACATCGACAATGAAATCTTGAATACGATAAGTAATCGAAGTTAATCTTCACCAATTATTAAGTATTCAACTGCCTTGTGCCAGGACTCCAAAGGGGGGAACACAAGAGTGAGTAAGTCGAAAGTGGAAAATAAAATATATTTTATCAAGCGGGCTTAAACCTTTTAACTGAGTCGAAAATAAATTAAAATTTCACATTTCGTTAAATTTTACATTTATACAGCGAGAGCTGCGCATGTGACATTCAAAATCCCTTTTCTATGTCGCCGAAGTCAATTAAAGTCATGTTTTAAAGCTCTTGGATTAAATACTGCAGTCTCCAAGAATAAAACTCGCCATGCATATAAATCATTATTTGTGTTCGTCGGAGACTTCAACAGAAGAGGGATTTTCTGAAACAGAAGCCGTAATGAATAAAAACAGCAGTTTGATGGATCAACAAGGAAAGATTTGTTTACAAAGGATGAGCATTTAACTGTCCTTCGGGAAATGATCTGCTTTGGTCGTTGTGTTTTATAAGCAAGATATTATTAGCCAGATTTTAAGCAAATTTAATTTAGAAGATGTATAAAAAATGAATTTTAGTATTGTTTTCTTCGATACCTGCCAAACGAGATTGCGAAACAAAAAATATAAGAGCTACTGCCTTTCAAATAAAATCCAAATGCATTTTTAAATTTCTTTTATCTTTTCTGAAGATGGAAATATTTCAAACGATTTGCTCAAAGAAAGCATCGAAAAATACCACACAGTACCTTTTCACCAATTTGTCATTTCGTAGAAATTTATGTTTCACGATACAGTTAGAGACAATGACTGCTTCAATAACACTTAAATTTCAAAAACTCTTGCTTTGGAGATGCAAGTTAAAACAAAAAAAAAAAACAGATTATCATAGACTTAAGCCATTTAAGGGGGAAATGAATTAAAATCTCAACTTTCGTTAAATTTTATTTTAAAAAAATGAGAGACGTGCAAGTTACATTTAATTATTTTGAATATTGCTTTCGTTAATTAAAGACATGTTTTACAGGTCTTGGTTTAAATGCTTCATTCCATCTTCTGTGCAAAGAAAATTCCTCTTGCATATAAATTATCGGTTGTGTTCGTCAGAGACTTTAACAGAAGAGGGATTTTCTGAACCAGAAATCTTAAAGAATAAGAACTGTACTTTGATGGATCAACAAGTGCATATGTGTCTACAAAAAATGAGAATTTGACTCTCTACTAGGAAATAATCCACTTTGATCTATCTATTTTATAATGGTAGAGAGTAACTAGCCAGACATTAAACTAATTAAATTTAAAGCTATATTAACCATTCCTTATTTGCGGCTTTTATGTGCCTCATAGTAAGCGTGGGGATCTTTCAGATGATATTCACTTTTAACATGATAGGTGGAGTAACTAGGGTGCGGCAGTAAGGCACTCGTCCTTTGCGCAATAGCTTAGGGGGAGAAAGATTAAGGAATCAATTCGTTGTATTTAAAGAAGAAATGTGTTTTTGTAGCTCTTATTTCCAAGATTTTTAAAAATTGAATGGTTTACACAGAGTATGGCACAATCTTAAGGATGCAGTGGAATTCTATATCATTCAAAGAAAGCCAAGAAACTAAGATGAGCTCAAAGGGAATCGAATTAAACCAACAAGGAATCCATTCTAGTCAATTTTATCAAGGTCTAAGGACTTTATTCGAAATGGATTCAAATTAATTGGGAAATTTTCCTCTAAGAAGCTTGTATTACGCCAAATATAGCTTCTTTGGCCCGAAATTTCCAAACAAAAGACAGAGGAGATATGTACATCAAAAAGCATTATTTTAAAAGAAAAAGGAAAATCAAACACAAGCAAAAAGACGCTAATAAGATTGATACTATTTGTGAACTATGACATGCATGATGCAAAAGTTGTTCTAAATTCTCTAGAGGTCAGAATTTCGACCTAGAAATGCCACATTTGGCATGTTGTTACTTCTTGGATACGAAGGGCTCACGAAGAAAGGGTTTTTCAAAATTTCAGCTATATTTCTAATTAAAAATTAATCGAAGTTTTAACATTCTTCCTCATTTACATGGGATGGTATTATTGTACAAAAACTACTTTTACACCTCTTTAAAAGATTTAAAAAGTAGCTTTTCGGTGATACCAATTTTGTTTCAGTACAATTAAATATATTTTTTCAGTGTAAGTCACCTTTGCTCAATAAATACGAATAAATTTTGTAAATAATATAAAGACAGACTAATCAAGAATAAAACATCATCATGCTAATATGCTATCATGCTGACTAGAAGTTTGAATCTGCTTTAAAGAATTAGGAATTTCCTTAAAAATATTAGGAAATTGCAGAATGTTTTAATCTGCAAAGTCTTAATTTTTTAAAATAAATAACCTAAAACATATTTACTTTTGCTTATAATAATTAATTCCATAAATTTGAAAGAACATCCTCCAAAATTCATGCAAAACTTTCTCATAGCAAAAATTGTACTTTTTCGCGGCCATCGAGAACCTCGAAGAGATGGAAATATTAGTCTTGCCAATTTGAGAAAATCATTCGTAATTTCGAAAGGAAATTCAATCATCACATTCAATTCATTTTGTGTTAAGCAATTATATAATAATTGTATACAATATAAAATACGTATGTAAGTAAAAAATAATGAGAAAACAATTCTAGTACGTGGCAAAAGGAGAGATAGGAATTTTCATTTATAGAAATTGATAATTGATGATTGAAACAGTTGGCAATTGATTTCAAGGTGGAACGCAAAGTATACACAAACTATCTAGAGATTGGCCAGACCTTAATAATAAATTGTATTATTGTGTCTAATTCTCTCCGATGAGATATATTTTCCTATGATATTGTTAAAAGAAATAAAAGAACAATAATTCTTTATCTTAAATAAGATTCAACTAAATCTTCTAAATCAGGGGTTCTCAACCTTTTTTCCCTCGCGTACCCCTTGATTAATCTTTTAATTTTCGCGTACCCCTTAAAGTCAAGGCCCGCCCCCCCCATTCATCCGTCTATGCAAAGAAGTTTTTAACAATAATGTTAAGGGCTTAGTAGTGGTGTAGTCGCAAAATAATCACTATCCGAACGCTCTAACCTGGGTGACAAAAATCGCCCTGTTTTGAAGATGTTCTCACCATTTTTTTTTAACATTTATTTTTCTTGGAAAAAAGCAGTGCCGGAACGGCGTTCCGGCTCCACTACACCCCTGGGGCTTAGATAAGCTTAAGAGTCAAATAACGCGAATTAATGACATTTGCAGGACTTATTTTTAATTTTATATTTTATTCCAACTTAAAAATAGTGTTAGTTAAACGGAAAAACAAATAAAAACAGTATTGTAATAATTTCACATCAACTTATAAGCTTAGCTAAAAATTACACTTCGTAATAATCAGTTATTCAAGTGCAAGAAAATTACAATGAAATCGTTGAGCTTGTTTCGGAGCTGAGTTTTTTAAAATTGGCTTCAAATGAAGAAAGATATAATCTCATGTCTGGAGCTGCGTCAAGCTTATTTCGATATTTATTCTTAATATATGTATAAGACGAGAATGCTCTTTCCACAAGTTCTGTGTTCGTGAAAGGTATTAAACCAATATGGTAAAAGTCACCAAGAGCACGATGGCTTGGCGTTGTGAGGACATTTATTTTGGGTGTGTAGTGAGCATTTTATTGATGACTTGTGGACACAATTCCTGCGGCATCTCATGTGGGTTATGGGCAAATTTTTTAAACAAAAAAAAAACATCAGCGGCTTCGCTTTCAGCAAAGCGGAAAAATAATAGCTTCGCTTTTACATTGAATGTTATGAATCTAGGTTTTTTTAAAAAAAAATTCCAAAAACGAGCATTTCAACTCCAAAGGAAGTTTTATTCAAATTCGAAGAAATCGACCAATGAAATCGTAAATAGCACATACCTGACCAATAAAATCGAACGCTGAAGCGCGAAATAAAAATATAACGATGCCTGCGCGAACAAGACACGAATAGGAACATTCCTGGGCAACCAAAACAATTGTTCTGACGTCGTCAAGCCGTCTTCTGCTTGGCGGCAAGGAATTAGCGAACTAAAGCGGGGAGAAAGGGCTTTGCAACGTAAACTTTACTTTAACCTTAAAGGGTATAACTTATATTATTGCTTTGACACCGAGTTCTTGGTACTCTTCTTTCACTGCCACCCAGAAGTCAATCAAATTTCGTTATTTTAAATTCAGATTCTAATGAAAAATCAGTGGACAGTTCAATTAATTTTTCTTTTTCAGAAATTGTTAATTTTTCAGCTTTTTGAAAAAACGCTTCGTTGAATGGATTTAAAATCCACATATCTGCATCACTGCGGTTCGGAAAATATTGTCTGAATGACAACTTAAGTCCTTTTAAATGTGCTATTATATTATTCTTTACTTATTTTGTTAATTTAAGTTCGTTCTCAGATAAAAAGCTGTGGAGTGTCTCAAAAACTTCATATTGTTTTTTTCAAATACAGGATTCCCAAAAATTCAGCTTCTTAATCATAGACTCGATTTTGTCAGTTACCTTAAAAATGGTTATGGAATGTTTCTGCAATCCTAAATTAAGTTTATTTATTTCTGAAAAAAATATCAGATAAGTACGCAAGCTACTGCAACCATTCACTTTCATAAAATTTAGAACTCAACGTAAAAGGGTGGTCTTCAAAAAACAAACGAACTTCATGTCTCAATTCGAACAATCTTCCACGCGAAAGCCACTTCTGTGTGCAAATTCACTTTTACTTTTCACACGAACTTAGGAAAACCACAGAGAAAAAGAAAAACAAAATACTGTAACTTTTTAAATCCTTTATATTTTCTTGTGTCCGCCATTACCGACTTTGATTTCGCGTACCCCCAACTGGTCCTTCGCGTACCCCTAGGGGTACGCGTACCACAGGTTGAGAACCTCTGTTCTAAATGTTTACTCTCTGCGAAATTTTTTATTTGGGTTATTAGGATGGAGATGATGCTGAGGGTTAACGAAGTGCTTGAACTCAGGGTTCCTGACCTCCGGTCTTGCTACTGTTGGGAAAGTGGAATTACAAATCCAATTAAATAGCAAAATTGGAAGTGCCTTATTAATATTATAAAATCATAATGCTTACTGCTGAATAATACGCGACTGGAAAAATTAAGAGAAGGAAAAGGAAAAATGAGACAGAGGCGTTTTATTTTGGAATTTTGAATTTACATACGTAGCATAATAGGTTAAGAATGCAGGAATATCTATTTTAATTTGTAATAAATTTGAAATATTTGCAGAAAAGAAGACATACACAGCCTTCGCAAATTCCCCTGCCTCTCCTCATTGCTGAAATTAAACATATACAGCTTATTGATAGATATTTCTAGCCATGTTGGACCTAGTGCTCGTCAAGAAAGGAGGTAGCCCCTCTTCGAGGGGCGGGTACTCCGGAATACGTCATGATTAAATTGTCCAAAGGAAGGAAAGTATCCTCTATTAGGTGGGATTGTTCCCTCAGATTGCTTGAATATATTTTACGTTCTTTCTAAAAACCACTTGATAATGGTTTTCCGTTCTGTCTGAAAATTTTCCCCGACGCGATTCAAAATTTTCCCCCGAGGCCCTGGCCACCCTCTGACGACACAGAGGAAAACAGAGGACATGCACAGCTTTCCTAAAAGTTTATTAGTATTTTAAAAAATGTAAATTTATGTTCTATGCACACCACTTTATTTAAAAGCTTTAAATATATATATATATTGTTAAACGAAATACAGCGCGATGGAAGTATAAAGCTAATACTTAAATTTTCTTCTGAATTGCCAGCGCCCCTTATGATGGGAGTTATGTGATTAAATCAATAGTAAAGCCTTCAGTGGAAAACAGGTCTCACTCCCATATTCACTGATGGCAACTCATTTAACATTGCATTCTACACGGACAGTGCGGCTTACAGCGGGAACTAACGGGACTACGTCATTGTGAGGCGAGAGGAGGCGAAGCCGTTCCCTATCGTCATGACAACGATGTAACTAATTAGTTATTTTATTATTTTTTATCGAATTTTTAACGTTTTCCGACGATCAATAAATTTAAAAATAATTGATTTCTTTTGATACATTGTTAATTTTACAGCCTAAATCATATAATTTTGAAATAACGTTTTCCTCACTAATTTGAGTCTCTCTCTTTTAATAATAATTTATAGTTTAAAACATACGGATATATAATTTAAAAGGAATTAAGTTTATTTCAAATAAAATTATATTTATTCTTTTTGAAGAAAAACAGAAAATAGTCAGCCTCTTTGTAGAGTATCAATAATTTAAAACGTGTGAAAATATAATTTAAAAATTTTAAAGTATTTTTCAAATAAATAAATTATATTTATTCGTTTTCAAGAAAAACAAAAAAATAATTATCTTCTTTGTAAAGTACCAACCATTTAAAACATGTGGATCTATAATTAAAAAATATAAAGTATTTTTCAAATAAATAAATTATATTTATTCTCTTGCAAGAAAATTTCTTTCCAGTCATATAATTTTTTAAAACTCAACAGAAAATTATTTTTCGTTGGTTTTACTATCTCAAAATATAATAAAACAATAAATTAATTATTCATAAATTCAGATTCATTCTTATTCAATCTACAAAAAATTTTTAGAATGTAATTACCACTCAGAAAATTAGTTTCTAAAGTTAATTTTTCACCCTCAAAAAAAATTAAATAGTGTTTTCTAGTTTTGAACAAAAATGATATAATAAATGTCAAAAACTCAAAATAATATTATTATTTTACTGCGCAGACATAATAAATTACAAAATATTAAAAACTCGATGCTACCTGCTACTTCGTGCGTGAAGAATTTAAATTATTGAATTCTTTAAATTCACAAATGTAAATGTTTCGTTTTATGTTGAAGCGGGAAATTAAAAGTTTTGATGATTGATAATACATAATTGGACGACTAACAGGAGTGTCTGCCATTATAGTTAGGTAATTTGTTTATCTATGCTAACACACTTTTGTATACGACGTTCTATTTTAAGTTTTTTGTACGGATGCAGAGCTTTTGTGGGCTGGACACACGTGAACACGCCACATATAGTTAAACATATATACGCCACATATAGTTCAAAACCATATTTTTCGCCCATGCGAAAACTGTGGTTTTTTCCAAACGTACGCCTGCCCCTTTGAGAGTCTGGCCCTGAGACTGGTATATGCTAATTTTAAAGGGAAGTGTTACCTTTTGAACTGGGATGATAAATCCTTCGGTATTATCGGAATGCGTGGAATTAAAAGACTGTCTCCTCTCGCTATGCCAGTCATAACTGCAGTTGGCTAACCGTGCGCCATTGCGCAGTCTCGGTGCACTCAGGTTACGTATCAATAGTACTGGCACATCGACTTTTAATCTCACCTTGTCGGAAGGTATCCCTGACAATTCTATGGGGTTCAAGAACTCTACAGGATATGATTTTACTTGTTATTGCCATTACTGTATCTACAGATAGATATTCTGTAATACATCCCTCCATTTGTGAAGTATTTTTTTTTCATTTATCTGGTCTAAACTTTCATTAGTCAGTGCCAAAATAACCCATTCAACAACCAATCTGTGTTCCTAATATTAGTTTGTAGGGCAGAATAAATCTTGCTTATCAGTTCCTCCGAACTGTGAACAATTTTGAAAAAATCGCAATTTAATACACTGTTTAAATCTCTAGCAATCGCCAAATCATTTTGGCAATTGTATGAAGCTCCAAGTTCGAATCAGTTCTTTCTTTTGTAAACAAAACGTTGAATTCCGTGTTCTTTGGGTTTACGTAATCCTTTCTTTTAAAATCGGTTAAAAAAAGATCTTAAAGTATTAAAATTCGAAATGGAACTATTGTAATTAGCTAAATCGTTTGGTTTAGAATTTAAGCACCAGCGATTATCCAAATCGTTTGGTTACAAATTAAACCGCCGTATCTTGCATGGCGATAAAAAAGGCGGTAAAGAATAATTTTGGCACCTTTTCCCTAAATTAAGCTCTTATTTTAAGTAAACATTGGACGATGTTTTCCTTTTGTTATAAGTAACTTTAGTTTTTTAATTTGAATCTAAAAACTCTTGAGACTATATTATATCTAACATTAGATTTCTGTCCTGGCGTCTATTTTTCAGTTATTATTCCACAAATTAATCAATAATTTTTTTCACAAGCTTGCGCTTTTCTGAAGGATGACGTGACAGATGATTTTGTTTCTTCTTCTGATCTTTGAATCTTCATCGCGAATCGTCGAGTCAATGGGCGTTTCTTTCTTAAATATTTAATTGTTATCTAAAATCAAAAATATTTATTTTAACGTGATATCACCTACCCAATGTCCGTTCCTGGGCTTCAAGCTACACCTCTGCCAATTTTCATC
Source organism: Araneus ventricosus (assembly GCA_013235015.1). Taxonomy (NCBI): domain Eukaryota; kingdom Metazoa; phylum Arthropoda; class Arachnida; order Araneae; family Araneidae; genus Araneus; species Araneus ventricosus. The sequence goes on along the minus strand of BGPR01014294.1, from coordinate 6,634 downwards.
CAAATCGATTGTGTAGTTTGGTCGTGAAGGCGTAACAGACAGACACACTTTCGCATTTATTATATTATTAAGGATACATGCATTTCTAACAAATACCGACTAGACTCCAAAGTGATTTGTTACATGTAGCATAAAATCATAAAACCCCAAAAGCTGAGTAAAATGGAATGACCTTCGCGACTAGGGTGGCCCTACCAGGAGTTTGAACTCCCGACGTACTTCGCTCTTTCAAACCAGCATAGGAATTTACATTAAACAATATAAACGGAAATTTTTCAAATACATTTGCTATCTCAAATATAGAAAAATCATCAAAATGTAAAATATGCTAAAATATTTCACCTACTTTTTGAGAACTCAAATTGAGATTCATATTATGTCTCATTAATTTTACATTATGTTTGATCATCAATAGAATAAAAGATGAAGTTAAAAAAACTTGTGTTCTATGTGATTATTAAAAAACCCTAAATTTTAATTAATAAAATTAACCAATTATCCCTAATTAACTTATCTTGAAATTTTGATGAATGATTGGCTTATACCATCTGTTTCGTAAAATGACGTAAAATTAGACACAAAATATTCGTCCAAATTAACAAAATATTCCAACGCATTTCGAGTTGTCCATTTTAAGCCAATTTGCATTAATCTTATTCTTTAAAATATAAAAGAAGTGTATGATTATCTAAATTTTTATCCTCATCTATAAATAATTTCCTACATTCAACACATTCATCTGATAACAATTTTTTTTGATAAATAACAAGAAAAATAGGATAATACATTTTTTTTCAATCATATTTAGGGGAGTTAATTGTAAGTTGCCCACATCATGTTGTACGTTTTCTTCGGCAGAGTCTCCAGAGCTTACAATATCAAATATATATAATTTTCTAGCTTATTGTCTGTCTGATGAAAAATAATATTTTCATAAATTTTAAAAAATTAGACGTTCAATCAAAATATGTTTTAAACTTTTTGAAAGGGCAGAATCATTCATTTGCATCAGAGAAATTTAAGCGTTAACTCAATTCTTATTCCCTGCAATCGAGGCGGTGCAGTCATTTTTATATACTGGATTTCTACAAATATATATCTTTTGGTATATACAAACATAGATTCAAAATAAAGGTGTTTGAACAGCATTTAACATGAGTGAAATAAAAGGATTTTGCGAAAATATTAGATTAAATTTTTATGAAAAATAAATTTGAAACTTCATTTTTTTCACGTTACTAATATTTCAGATAAAAAATTTATCTCATGAATTCATGTGCACCACTTTTTTTTATAAATATCTTATATATATATTTTAAATATTTGAAAATAAACATCATTCTGTCTGTTAACCTGAGATTTTATTTAAGTGCACGGTAATATACCAGGCATAGTGGTACAAAAGGAAAGAATAATTTTACCGTTGTTGTAGGGGACGGTTCGAAACCATTTGGACATGCACAGTTTCGTAAAAGTTTATAAGTATTTTAAAGAATGTGAATTTATGTTTCATATATGTCATATACCACCTTATTTAAAAGGTTTAGGCATATATATAATTGTGAACATAAAAATTGGCCACTAAACGAGAACTAATTCTTCAAATGTATATTTAAATGTTGGCTTCGTGAGTGAAGCAATAGGAAAGCCCACAGAGCAGAAGAAGCGGAAGCTGCACTACCATAGATACTAATGTCAAATTTGTAGACATTGGTTTGCAAATCGATGGCCAAAAGAACTAAGCGAAATACCTCACTGAGTCGTGAAAGGTGCTGTGGGTTAACGGAGTGCTTGAACTCAGCGTTCTTAACATCCGGACCTTACCATTGTTGAGGAGAAAGGGGAATTACAAATTCAGTTTGTTGTTCTTCGTTGGAATCCGTGAATGGATTTTTTTTTTCAAATGAAAAACATGGGATGTCTCAAACAATTATTAGAATACTGGTGTCCTTTAATAACAAGAGTGTAATATAAAGAATATTTAATAAAAGTAACAATGTTTTACCATACCTCAAAATATTGTCTGTGGGTTTTTTATACACATTTATTCAACTGGACTTGCATCGTAATTGTAAATGTGAAATTTTGTCATCAATTTTTCACTCACTTCCTAAAGTGCTAAAGTTTTGAAGTTCTGTACACTTTTATATTCTCAATGACAATATGCTATATTAATATTTTCAGAATGTTATTAATTAATCGACTAATTTAATTAAATCTTTATTCCACACCAGTGGTGGCACCAGGTAGTGGATTTAAGAAAATATTGAGCTGAAAATTCCATAATATTTCTAATAATGAATCATAAACTTAAGACTAAAAAGTAGAAAATATTTAAATAGAATAATTTATTTTTTAGTCCATTATACAAAAGGGGTTTTCAAAAATTTTTTTTCATTGAAATTTTGGGCTCGTGTCAGTCATGTTGAGGCCAAGCGTTTTGCCAAACGGAGTATTTTTATATTTCAAAAATTGCAATACAGCATGCACTTCAACAATGATTTTATTGTTGAAGCCAATTCTGTAGTAGATAGAATGATAATTGAACATTATTCTATTATTTACACATATATTTTATTATTTTTATTACATTTGCATTTTATTAATACATTTTGCAATTTTATTTTATGAGGATTGATCATATTCCCCCTTCACTGGACAATACTTTCGTCAAAAATGTTGAAAAATAATTCAAATTATAAAATACCAGTTTCAAATTTATTTGAAAAATGTAGCAGGGAAAACGAAATAAAAAATAATATTAATAAAAATAAAATTGTAAGCTGGAAAGTGTTTTCTTTTTCCAGTCATTCAAATAAATTGTATGTTCTCGGACTCCGCTTTTGCGCATGCACCAGGCAGAGATATTTTAAAAAAACTCCTTCATACACTGAAATAGGAGAAAAATGAAAAATGGAGGGTGTGTGTGTTTACATTTAGCTTAGCTTGACCTAACCAAGAAGTCAGGAAATGCTTTCATCTTACTCATTGTCTGGCACTTCTTTCCGGAGTAAAATCGTCTAAACGTGGTAAAATCGGGATATTGAAACTATCAGTAAGGTTTTTAAACCTCACAGGGGAAGAAGTCACCTTTTCTTGGGTCAAACAAATGCCTTACCATGCACGACATTTTACAAAGGGAAATTGAAGGAAAACTAGAAACAGGTTGGTTACAGAGTTAGCAGTTTTCTACACGAGAGACTGAAACTAATACAACTTAGGTTTATTTTGTCTTCTTAGTCTCTTTCTGCCTGTACGCATTAAAAGAATAATCTGTATACTATGCGGGCTACTGGACAGGAAAATATGAGATTGGTGTGTTTAATGCATGGATTATAATGCTCAGTTTTCTTTTGAAACTAGGAACTAAAATGTCCTCTTTACTTGTACACCCACATAAATTAAAATTATGGCGAACGAATCATGGTACTTCGGCTAATGAACATTTCGTTATAATTTTATATGAATCACAAAAGTTATATTTCTATTCTCGACTGTCCGTGAGGTGTTTACCTATGGATACAGTTACAATTACAATTCTTTCATTACAGGTTAATTAAAGTGAATGATTCTCTTCGAAAGACAATTTCAGATGTTTCGCCAGAGCGTTTCAGCCAGAAATTGTTACTCAAATAAATAGAACAATGCGTTTTTGGCAGTGTTGGAGAATTCCACATAAAATTAGATGGAATGGCATTCTATTGAACAGTACAATGATGTAGTTTCAATAAATCCTAGAATAAAATCGTTCTTTTGAATCCTAGGATAATAGACAAATTCCACAGGGTGTCCACACTTATCGTGGTCCAATAGCTAATTTTTAAACCGTTAGAGATAGACATATAGTTACAATTAGAAAAATGCTTTAAATGAAGAGATAATATTTGTTTTTTGAGTAAAAAAATATGTTCGTGAAAAAATTAAGAAATCTAACTTTTTATACATTCCCGTTCTATCAACCGTATTTAGTAAAATTTTCTTGATACTCTTATATATTAAACAAATAAGTTCCAGTCTTTTGAGACTAAAACTGATTGAGTTATGGACCTTTGAATATCGCTGACTTAGACCACTTTACACCATTTGAATAATCGTCTTGAAGACGATCCACCAATAAATGCACAGCACTTGCTCGACGAGGCTGCTGATTGGTTAAAAATCATGAAATTTTTAGCTGCAGAATTCGCTCACTTTTAGTCGCAGAAGAGTGGGACTTTTTTTGTTTAAAATGTTAGATTGTCAAGAATATTTTACTAAATATGACTGATAGGACCGGGGAACCATATAAAAATTTAGAATTCTTAATTTTTCAGAAAAATATTTAGTGACTCAGAAAACATAAAATATAATTCTACCCTTTATTTAAAGCATTTTTCCAATTGAAGTATATGCCTATCTCTGACGGTTTAGAAATTAGCTATTGGACCACGATAAATGTGGACACCCTGTATAAAGAGCCTCATTGCAAGATAAGGATAGTCTATGCAAATAGTAGAATGCCCCATTTTATTTATTACACTCCGCTGGTATGGAGAAAATTCTCGTCTAAGAAAGTTTCAGTCTGCTTGCAAGTGTTTTTTTCAAGTAAATGAAAGTTGGTTCATGTACAATATATGCACGCGTTCCGCATTTTTTGGAGTGATTGAAAAACTAAAATTTCATAAGCATGGAACTATATGTAGTCCAGTCAACGAAGGAAAAATAAATAAACAAAACGGTGTAGTTTTGAAATTTGGCGCGGTTTTGGGGATAGTGTTCTAAACGACATACTAAAAGTCCCGCCGGCGGGGGTGCTGTGCGGGGATACAGGGGCGTTAAAAGGGGGAAATTTCAGTTTTTCTTAAATTTCTAGCAAACTATAGGTTCTATTGAAAAGCACTCAATGACAAAAATGAACTACATAACATTTCATGAAAAAAACGCCCTATATTACATTTGTAGTTTGAATAGTTTAGAAGATACGGGGGATTTAAAAGTCAGTATTTCTAAAATTCCTTTTTGTAATGGTAACATCGATTAAAAGTGACGAAGCAACAACACTCTTAAAAACCACTTGCCTTTATAATAATTATACAATGGTAGTATTGTAGGTGTCTGAGTGGTGTGTGTGTGTGTGTGACAAACCAATTTCATGAACAATTATGCTCCCTTCCGCTCTCACATCCATTCCCATTCAAAAGTTTCCTTCTACTCGTAGTCCAGTCCACGAATTGTTAATTTAAAAAATGGCGTAGTTTTGAAATTCAGCACAGTTGTTGGGGAGAGTGCCCTAAACGACATAATAAAATCCCCGCTGGTGGAGGGTGCACAGGGGGTATGGAGGGGTTAAAAGGGGGGATTTCTCAGTTTTCCTTTAATATCTCGAAATCTATTGATCCTAGTGAAAACAATTTAGTTATAAAATTAAACTTCACAACATTTCCTACAAAACTAGTCCTAATTTTTTTGTAGCATGAAATGATAGAAGATACACGGGGATTTCACAGTGAATATTTCTAAAATTCCTTATTGTAATAGCAAAATCAGTTAAAAGAACTAAAACGACAATCCTTAGGCAGGCCACATGCCTACACATTAATTATACAAGGGTAGTATTGTATGTCTCGAGAAGAGTGGCGGTATCAGGCGGTGAGGGCGACAAGCCTATTTGATGAACAGTTGTGTTCCCTTCCTCCCCTTACGTCTATTCCCCTCCACTAGATCCTTTTACTCTGTCTTTTCGTTCCGTTAACGCTCCAAATGAGTGTATTTCGGCAGTATAATCTAAGTCTACATATCTATGCTGAATTTAACTTGAAAGCTCGCAACCAGTCTATCACAGTTCCACAGAAACATTTCCTTGCCTTTGAAGAAATAAGACCAGGCATGTTCAATTACTAACGCAGAAAATGGCTGCTAAAGGAATTTAAACGAGTGTCGCTACAGGTGATGCTGATATTTATATTATGAGATATGCGTTAGAGAAAGCAACTTCTCATTCCAAGGGAAAGATGTAGACCTAGTCGTGTTACTGATTGCTTTGCCACCACCAGAAAGTAACATTTATCTTATGAAGCCTGGCAAGGGAAAAGTCGAAGCTAAATTTTTATTTACAAGAAAGCTGCAGAAAAATTTTCTTTTACCCAAACCGTCCTCCTCCTCCATGCATTCAGTGGATGCGACATAACATCAGCTATTTACTGAAAAAGCAAAACACTGTAGTTTGTTCAAAAATCAACAGAGCCAGATGAAAAACATTGCTGACATCTTTTATAACCCCGCATCAACACCAGATGCTATATTACAAGCCGATGAAAAGATGTTCCTAGTACAAAGCATCTGCTGATGAATATAATTTGAAACACCGTAGATATGCGGCATTTCTCAAATCATCAATCAAGATTAAAGCTGATCTTTCCTCATGTCCTCCAACCCAAGGAGCGGCGGAGCAGCACACTTTTAGCAATGTGTTTCTGTTTTGGTACCTTTAATGGTACCTGTACCAAAGGTGCACCTTCAGAAGAAGAGGAGTTCGGATTTGTTCAAATACTAGAAAAACTTGGTGAAATTTAATTACGAGCAAGTGTAAAAATGGGTTATGAATATTTTAATGTATACATACATATATATATATATATATATATATATATATATA